>JAPEVW010000395.1:5000-125000 GCA_027921565.1 Artemia sinica
TAAAATGAGCTATTGAACAACCCTCTACGATGTTCCAGTGCCAAGCTATCTCTGGATACAAAAAAAAAAGAAAAGAGAAAAAAATATCCCGTTTGGGGAGAATAACGCGGTTAGTCAATTTTCTTGATTTTCAAGCCAATATATTTTCCTTGCTGTTCAAGCCAAGGGACAGAAAGTTTCCTATACAGGGGTTTCGGACAAGGCGGTTCTAATGGTGTACTTTTTGTTTTGATCTGACTCCTTTTTTAGGAACTATGGGTTTTTATATTTCTTAACATTGGACGTGATCGTCTCTTACTAGGTTGCTAGCTACCGCTGCAACCCGGATTTAACCCCATTAATTTCTTTTAAAATGAGCCATTGAACAACTTACTACGATGTTCCAGCGCCAAGCTATCTGTTGAATTACTAACCTATACTATAATTAAGTGGCATATAAAATTTAGTATAGGCAAGAGGTCATTCTTTATTAAAATTGCTTTGATCTAACCATTATCTAATTATGAATGAGAACATTTACAGTTCGTAAATTTTCGCAAAAATTGATTTTATTTAAAAAATAATAAGTACAAATGGCACTAGATCTAGAGATTTCCTTTAAAATGAGCCATGGAACAACTATCTACGATGTTCCAGTACCAAGCTATCTGTGGAAAATAAGAAGAAAGAAAAAAAAGATGCTTTTTGTGGAGAATGACGTGGTTAAAAACAATTTTCTTGATTTTCAAGCCAATATATTTCCCTTGCTGTTCAAACCATATGACAGAAAGTTTCCTATACAGGGGTCTCAGATATGGTGGTTCTAATGGTGTACTTTTTGTTTTGATCTGACTTTTTTTTAGGAGTTATGGATTTTTATATATCTTAACATTGGACGTGATCGTCTCTTAATAGGGTTGCTAGGTACTACTACAAACCGGATGATGTGAAATTACAAACAGGAAAAAGCCTATGGCTTTTTCTTGATTGGAATAGTAAGAGACGACCTGGCTAAAAACTATGATTATGGCATCATTGATCAATCTTTAACATGAAATGTTCTTTGCTGTAATGGTTTGTTCTTTACTAGGTATCAGCCGTCTCTACAGCCATGATACTGATGGAAATTACATAATCCCTATTTATGTTTCATTTTTAATGGGCTAGGTGTCGTTCTTTATTGTAATCTTAAGTAGTAATTATGACGTCACGGGCGTAATGATTTTATTTCATGATGACGTCATGGCGCAATGATATTATTTCATGACGTCTTCAGGAACCACAACATAATTTCGTGTTTTTCTATTCACGTCATAGCTCTAATATAAAGCTATGACGACATTCATTATTTATCTAGTAGGGTTTCAGACAAGGTAGTTCTAATGATGCACTTTTGTTTTGATCTTACTCTATTTTTAGGAGTTTTGGGTTTTTATATTTCTTAGCATGGGACTGATTGTCTCTTACTAGGTTGCTAGCTACTGCTGCAACCCAAATTATAAGAGGCAGCCTGGCCGAGTGGTCCAAGGCACTGGTGTTAGCCACCAGTCTCTTCGGAGGCGTGGGTTCAAATCTTACAGCTGGTATACGATTATGTTTGAAAGACTGCAGTGTGAAAAGACATCGAAAATGCAGTTTTTGGTGGAAAAATTTATTCTCTTTTAGAAATAATTTATTTTAGTTACTATAGATTTTTAACCCAATTAATTTCCTTTAAAATGAGCTATTGAACAATCCTCTACGATGTTCCAGTGCCAAGCTATCTGTGGAAAAGAAAGAAAAAAAAATATCCCGTTTAGGCAGAATGTTGTAGTAGCTGCCACTTTTCTTGATTTTCAAGCCAATATATTTCCCTTGCTATTCAAGCCAAGGGACAGAAAGTTTCCTATACAGGGGTTTCGGACAAGGCGGTTCTAACGGTGTACTTTCGAATTTGATCTGACTCCTTTGTTAGGAGCTATGGGTTTTTATATTTCTTAACATTGGACATGATCGTCTCTTACTAGGTTGCTAGCTACCACTGCAACCCGGATTAGTAGAGGGAAGAGTTCGATCTTTATTATAAATTTTCTTATATTTCAGGATGTTAGCTTTATTTTTTGTGTAGTAAAGTTTTCTATTAGTAGAAATTTGGATTGTTCTATTTTGATATTGTTTTTGGTTATTCTTTCTTTTTTTCCACTCGCGTGAGACCATATTTTTTCAAGATTTAAAATTATTAAGCACACAAAATCCCGTGTCGAGTATCTAAAACCTAGCATAAAACAAAACTAATTTTAAAATTTTCAGGTATTTATCTTGTTTGAATTACAAAATTAGTATTATTGGTTAGACACCATAAATATTTTTGCAGTTTAAATAATAAGTTTAGTGATTCTGGACTGAAAACTAAAATAATTGCAATTATGAGACAATAATATGGAGATATGTACTTTACGGGTTACAGGATACAATAATAAATTTGAACTGAGATGAAAAAAAAATTTCTTCCAGGAGACAAAAAGCAAAACTAATTTTAGAATTTTCATGTATTTTTGTTGTTTAAATTAAAAAAATTACTATTACTGATTAGGCATCATAAATATTTTTGCAGTTTACATAATAATTTTAGCGATTAAGCCAAAAAGAAAATTTTGGTTCCAGGAGTTTCGGTTACTATTGAGACAAGTAGCTATTATTACTATAGAGTTCATTACATGGACTGTTTTATTGCTTCAAAATTCAAATATCTTTGAAAAGACTGCAGTATGAAAATACATCAAAAATGCAATTTTTTTGACAAAATTGATTCTACTTTAAAAAGTATTTTATTTTTAAATACAAAAGTGACTAGATGTTGCAATTTCCTTTAAAATGAGCTATTATACAGCTCTCTATGATTTTCCAGTGCCCAGCTAGCTGAGCAGAAAGAAAAAGCGGAAAGAAAAAAATATCCTGTTTGTGGAGAATAACGTGGTAAAAGTCAATTTTCTTGATTTCAAGCCAATATATTTTCTTTGTTATTCAAGCCAAAGGGAGGTAAGTTTCCTTTATAGAGGATTCGGACAAGGCGGTTCTAATGGTGTACTTTTTGTTTTGATCTGACTCTTTTTTTAGGAGTTGGGGGTTTTATATTTCTTGACATTGGAGGTGATCGTCTCTTACTAGGTTGCTAGCTACCGCTGCAACCCGGATTTATTTCTGCTACTATGGGCTTAAGGTTCGTTCTTTCATGTAAAACTAGCAAAACATTTTTTAAGTCTGATGAAGATTTAACTAATGTGTCAAAAGTAAGGTTGCAAGTCGACGATTTTGTTTTGGCCTTATTATAATTGGTATGGTGAAATAATAATATGCATATGGTTCTTAAATCATACTTGTTTATGGTCCCATATGGTCTAGTGGCTAGGATAGTTAACTTTCATTCAACAGGCCCGGGTTCGATTCCCGGTGTGGAAAATTTTTGACTCTATAATCTTCGAACAATTTGAACCTTTTATAATTTATAATGATGTATAATATAAATACTGTAATCTTAACTATAGTGAAGTTGCCTATGCAAGTTAGTATAGGGAAGAGTTCGATCTTTATTATAACTATTTATGTCACAGTTAACATGGGCTAGGTGTCCTTCTTTATTGTAACTTTATTGTTAAAACATTTTTTAAGGCTGATGAAGATTTAACTGATGTGTCAAAAGTAAGGTTGCAAGTCGACGATTTTGTTTTGGCCTTATTATAATTGGTATGGTGAAATAATAATATGCATATGGTTCTTAAATCATACTTCTTTATGGTCCCATATGGTCTAGTGGCTAGGATAGTTAACTTTCACTTAACAGGCCCGGGTTCGATTCCCGGTGTGGAAAAATTTTTAACTCTATAATCTTCGAACATTTGAACCTTTTATAATTTATAATGATGTATAATATAAATACTGTAATCTTAACTATAGTGAAGTTGCCTATGCAAGTTAGTATAGGGAAGAGTTCGATCTTTATTATAAAATTATGACGTCACTGCATCAAAAATACAGTTTTTATTGGAAAAATTTATTCTCTTTTAGAAATAATTTATTTTAGTTACAAAAGGTTTTTAAACCCAATTAATTTCCTTTAAAATGAGCTATTGAACAACCCTCTACGATGTTCCAGTGCCAAGCTATCTCTGGAAAAGAAAGAAAAAAAAAAGAAAAAAAATATCTCGTTTGGGGAGAATAACGTGGTAAAAGTCAATTTGCTTGATTTTCAAGCCAATATATTTCCCTTGCTGTTCAAGCCAAGGGACAGAAAGTTTCCTATACAGGGGTTTCGGACAAGGCGATTCTAATGGTGTACTTTTTGTTTTGATCTGACTCCTTTGTTAGGAACTATGGGTTTTTATATTTCTTAACATTGGACGTGATCGTCTCTTACTAGGTTGCTAGCTACCGCTGCAACCCGGATCTGACTCCTTTGTTAGGAACTATGGGTTTTTATATCTCTTAACATTGGACGTGATCGTCTCTTACTAGGTTGCTAGCTACCGCTGAAACCCGGAAACACGAACTGATGACAATACTGATGGTCAGAGTTCGGTCTTTAAGTTATCATATACTGTTAATATTCTTTCTTATATGAACGTTTGTTGGTGTAGTGGTTATCACTTAACACTTTGAATTCTGCGATCTGAGTTCAAATCCCGGTGGAGGGTTTTTATGATATGTAGTATTTAGGTTTTCTGCCGTAATTCTTTCTTTTCAAAATTAAATTAGTTACTATCGCCTAGAGTTAGTTCTTTCCCATATCGTAACAATATTTTTTATAATAATAATTAATTTTGTTAATTACAAAAGGTTTCTATATACAGCAGTTTCCTTTAAAATGAGCCATTACACAGCTTTATATTATGACAACGAACTGTTTGATTTAATACTTAAGTTACTATGGGTTCAGTTCGTTCCTTATTGTAATATGGGCTGGAAGTTTGTTCTTTACTGTAATTTCTTTAGGAACATAATTAAAATTTCTTAATGTAATAAAAATAATTTGTTTTAATTACAAAAGGTTCTTAACCCCATTAATTTCCTTTAAAATGAGCCATTGAACAAATCTCTACAATGTTTCAGTGCCATGCTATCTGTTGAATTACTAACCTATACTATAATTAGGTGGCGTATAAAATTTAGTATAGGCAAGATGTCGTTCTTTATTATAATTACTTATACTACCATTTAGGTTTCTGCTGTAATTCCTTCTTTTCAAAATTAAATTAGTTACTATCGCCTAGAGTTAGTTCTTTACCACATAATAATAATTTGTTTTATAATAATAATTAATTTTGTTAATTACAAAAGGTTTCTATATACAGCAATTTCCTTTAAAATGAGCCATTACACAGCTCTTTACTATGACAACGAACCGTTTGATATAATACTTAAGTTACTATGGGTTAAAGTTCGTTCCTTATTGTAATTTAGTATAGGCAAGAGGTCGTTCTTTACTGTATTTTAATGAAAATGTCTTGACTTTAAATATAAATGTACAAGCCTATGTTGTAGTTAAGCTGTCTATGCAAGATAGTATAGGAAAGAGTTCATTCCTTATTGTAAATAAGGCGGTTCTAATGGTGTACTTTTTGTTCTGATCTGACTCTTTTTTTAGGAGTTATGGGTTCTTATATTTCTTAACATTGGATGTGATCGTCTCTTACTAGGTTGCTAGCTACCGCTGCAACCCGGATTAAAAGCACTATCTTTTAAATTTAAAATTTAAAAAAGAAACTTGTTTATTTAGATCCTAGCTAAAATAATGGAGATAATATGAATGAACCATATGGTTCAGTTTCTTTGGGCTTGAGTTCGTTTTTTAACTATAAGTACAAACAGGAAAAAGCCTACGGCTTTTTCTTCTTTTAAATAGTAAGAGACGAAACTTAAACAATCAAGTAGCAAACTAAGTCTAACGTATGGAATGGTTTGTTATTTAAGGGATCGTCTTTTAATTTAATGGGCAGAATGATGTAGTAACTGCCGCTTTTCTTGATTTTCAAGCCAATACATTTCCCTTGCAATAAAAGCCAAATGACAGAAAGTTTCCTATATAGGGGTTTCAGACACGACGGTTCTAATGTTGTACTTTTTGTTTTGATCTTACTCTTTTTTTAGGAGTTATGCGTTATTATTCTTCTTAGAATTGGACGTGATCGTCTCTTACTAGGTTGCTAGCTACCGCTGCAACCCGGGTAAAAACCTCAAACAATAAAGTAGCTAACTAATTTCATTGTATGCAATGGTTTGTTATTCCCATGATCGTCTCTTAATTTAATTTTTTTATTTCTTAACATTGGACGTGATCGTCTCTTACTAGGTTGCTAGCTACCACTGCAATCCGGATTATTACATTTTTAACTTTGGACGTGATCGTCTCTTACTAGGAGGATGCTAGCTACCGCTGTAACCCAGATTAACATGTAAAAAGATGTATTAAGGAATTAAATATCATGACTTATATGTAACTTATATATTATGAGTCTTCGATAGTACAGTGGTAAGTATCCCTGCCTGTCACGCGGAATACCGGGGTTCGATTCCCGTCGGAGAGAATTTTTAATATATTAAGTTTAAAGAAATATTTCTTAAATTGAAAATTAAAAAGATACTCAGTTTAGCTACCTCCTAACCAAAACTTTAATATAAATTAGTATAGGCAAGAGTTCGTTCTTTATTATAATGTTGAATTACTAACCTATACTATAATTAAGTGGTGTATAAAATTTAGTATAGGTAAGAGGTCGTACCTTATTATAAATCTCTGGAAACAAAGAAAAGAGAAAAAAAATATCCCGTTTAGGCAGAATGCTGTAGTAGCTGCCACTTTTCTTGATTTTTTAGTACTGATTTTTTAACTTGCGTGTAGCTTGCTTTGATCTAACCATTATGTATTCATGAATGAGACCATTTACAGTTTTGACGTTTCTTATATAGTAATTATGACGTCACTTCATCAAAAATACAGTTTTTATTGGAAAAATTTATTCTCTTTTAGAAATAATTTATTTTACTTACTATAGATTTTTAACCCAATTAATTTCCTTTAGGATGAGCTATTGAACAACCCTCTACGATGTTCCAGTGCCAAGCTATCTCTGGATACAAAGAAAAGAGAAAAAAATATCCCGTTTGGGGAGAATAGCGTGGTTAAAGTCAATTTTCTTGATTTTCAAGCCAATATATTTCCCTTGCTGTTCAAGCCAAGGGACAGAAAGTTTCCTATAAAGGGGTTTCGGACAAGGCGGTTCTAATGGTGTACTTTTTGTTTTGATCTGACTCCTTTTTTAGGAGCTGTGGGTTTTTATATTTCTTAACATTGGACGTGATCTTCTCTTACTAGGTTGCTAGCTACCGCTGCAACCCGGATAACAACCAATCAAGTAGCTAACTAAATCAAATGTATGTAATGGATTTTTATTTTAGTATAGGCAAGAGGTCGATCTTTATTATAAATTATCTTTTAATGTATTATTACAAACAGGAAAAAGCCTACTGCTTTTTCTTATTTGGAATAGTAAGAGACGAACCTCAAAGAATCAGGCAGCTAACTAAGTCCAATATAAGCAATGGTTTGTTCTTCTAATGATCATCTTTTAATTTGGTGTTTCTTACAAGGCTGCTAGCTACCACTTGCAACCCGGATTATGTGATTAATAGGTTGCTAGCTACCGCTGCAACCTAGATATTCTTTTTTCTGCTACTATGGGCTAAGGTTCGTTCTTTACTGCAAATTTTAACCCCATTAATTTCCTTTAAAATGAGCCATTGAACAACTTTCTACGGTGTTCCAGTGCCTATGCTATCTGTTGAATTACTAACCTATACTATAATTAAGTGGCGTATAAAACTTAGTATAGGCAAGAGGTCGTTCTTTATTATAAATAGGTTGCTAGCTACCGCTGCAACCCGGATATTACAAACAGGAAAGAGCCTACGGCTTTTTCTTCTTTGAAATAGTAAGAGACGAACCTCAAACGATCAAGTAGCTAACTAAGTCCAATGTATGCAATAATTTCTTATTCCAATGATCGTCTTTTAATGTATAAAATTGCTATAAAGTTCGTTAAAACGATCTGATAGACAATACTGATGGTTAGAGTTTGGTCTTTAAGTTATCATATACTGTTAAAAATTCTTTCTAATATGAACATTTCTTGGTGTAGTGGTTAGCACTTAAGACTTTGAATCCTGCGATCCGAGTTCAAATCCTGGTGGACGGTCGTTATTAAATGTAGCTTACTTATACTACCATTTAGGTTTCTGCTGTAATTCTTTCTTTTCAAAATTAAATTAGTTGCTATCGCCTAGAGTTAGTTCTTTACCACATCGTAATAATTTGTTTTATAATAATAATTAATTTTTTTAATTACAAAAGGTTTCTATATACAGCAGTTTCCTTTAAAATGAGCCATTACACAGCTCTTTACTATGACAACGAACCGTTTAATTTAATACTTAAGTTACTATGGGTTAAAGTTCGTTCCTTATTGTAAAAATCTTACCGCTGGTATACGATTATGTTTTGAAAGACTGCAGTGTGAAAAGACATCAAAAATGCAGTTTTTGGTGGAAAAATTTATTCTCTTTTAGAAATAGTTTATTTTAGTTACTATAGATTTTTAACCCAATTAATTTCCTTTAAAATGAGCTATTGAACAACCCTCTACGATGTTCCAGTGCCAAGCTATCTGTGGAAAAGAAAAAAAAAAGAAAAGAGAAAAAAATATCCCGTTTGGGGAGAATAACGTAGTTAAAGTCAATTTTCTTGATTTTCAAGCCCATATATTTCCCTTGCTGTTCAAGCCAAGGGACAGAAAATTTCCTATACAGGGGTTTCGGACAAGGCGGTTCTAATGGTGTACTTTTTGTTTTGATCTGACTCCTTTGTTAGGAACTATGGGTTTTTATATTTCTTAACATTGGACGTGATCGTCTCTTACTAGGTTGCTAGCTACCGCTGCAACCCGGATTTTTAGTACTGATTTTTTAACTTGCGTGTAGCTTGCTTTGATCTAACCATTATGTATTCATGAATGAGACCATTTACAGTTTTGACGTTTCTTATATAGTAATTATGACGTCACTGCATCAAAAATACAGTTTTTATTGGAAAAATTTATTCTCTTTTAGAAATAATTTATTTTAGTTACTATAGATTTTAACCCAATTAATTTCCCATTGAACAACTCTCTACGATGTTCCATTGCCAAGCTATTTGTGGAATTTCTAACCTATGCTATTATTAAGTGGTATATAAAATTTTGTATAGGAAAGAGGTCGTTCTTTATTATAAAAATCTTTGAAAAGACTGCAGTAGGAAAAGACATAAATAATGTAGTTTTTAGTGGAAAAATTATTCTCTTTTAGAAATAATTTATTTTAGTTACAAAAGATTTTTAACCCAATTAATTCCTTTAAAATGAGCCATTGAAAAACTCTATACGATGTTCCAGTGCCAAGATATCTGTGGAAAAGAAAAAAAAAGAAAAAAATATATCCTGTTTAGGCATAATCTTGTAGTAGCTGCAACTTTTCTTGATTTTCAAGCCAATATATTTCCTTGCTGTTCAAGCCAAGGGACAGAAAGTTTCCTGTATAGGGGTTTCGAACAAGGCAGTTCTAATAGTGTACTTTTTGTTTTGATCTGACTTCTTTTTTAGGAGTTATGGGTTTTTATATTTCTTAACATTGGACGTGAGCTTCTCTTACTAGGTTGCTAGCTACCGCTGCAACCCGGAACTATAAAAAAAATTGGTCTAGTTAATTATTTCGAATGATCGTCTTTTAATGTATTAAAATGAGCCATTAAACAACTCTCTACGATGTTTCAGTGCCAAGCTATCTGTGGAATTACTAACCTATACTATAATTAAGTAGTGTATAAAATTTAGTATAGGCAAGAGGTCGTTCTTTATTATAATGCTAGCTACCGCTGCAACCCGGATTATTCCAATGATCGTCTTTTAATGTAACATATCAGTTACTATGGGAGAGAGATCGTTCTTTACTGTACGTTCCTTGATCTTTTCTTTGGCTGTCAAGTAGCTAGCTAATTCCATTGTATGCAATTGTTTGTTATTCCAATGATCGTCTTTTATCGTAACTAGGTTTGGAGCCATCTCTACAGCCATGATACTGATGGAAATTACATAATCCCTATTTATGTTTCAGTTAACATGGGCAAGGTGTCGTTCTTTATTGTAATTTCAATAGAGAAATGGATTGTACAGCGTGGTTTGTTATTTGGTTTACAATATTTAAACTATTGTTCAATGGGGTATAGGGGAAAAAAGGTACTTAGGTTCGGCTAGGTATTTAGTATATGCTATGCTTTACCCCCAACCTACCCCCCCCTAATATGCAAATATATAGCCGAAATTTGTTTTTAAACTATTATATTTTATCCTATTTTGTTGTACTTCATTAGCATCAACCAAACTTCATTTTTCGCGTGTGTTCCAGATAGTACAAAAATACCCATACTTTAGCCTGTAGACCCATCCCTGAAATTTTCGTTTTCCTAACCTATCCCCTTTCCAAGATAGCCAAAAGTAGCTAAAGTAGAATTGGTACTGTTCCATTGGCTGTAAGCCACGCAAGATAGATGATAAAAGAAACTAGTCAAACAGGTTCTCTCAACGGAGAATTGGATTGCAAACAGTGGTTTCTAACTGGGTTTACAATATTTAAACTTTAGTTTTTTGGGGTTTAGGGGGAAAAAGGTACCTAGGTTAGGTTACGTATTTAATTTATGCTATGGTTTACCCCCCACCCCCCTAATGTGAAAATAAATAACCGGATTTTTTTTCTAAAATATTACATTTTAATCCTATTTTGTTTTATTTTATTAGCATTGACCGAACTTCACTTCTTGCATGGTTTACAGCTAATAGAACAGTACCGTAGAATTTTACCAAACTTTTTTTTATTTATAAAAATGTACTATCTTAAACATTATGGGAAACATAAGAAACAAGTTATCAATATTAATAAACTAAACTGAATACTTACCATCACAATCAGAATGTCTTCTTTCTCTAATCTGAATGTCCCCTAGGTAAAGTCGTCGCTTCGTCGTTTGAAGGTCTTAACATTAAATCTACTTCTGTATTATACGTTTGTAGGTAGTAGAAGGAGAGGATTTTTTGTTTGCTTGTCAAATCGATCATAACATTCGAAAACAAAATAAGAGACAAATTAGGTCTTGGGAGGAGGTTTAGTTGCCCTCCAATCTTTACGGACTCTCAAAAAGGACACTAGAACAAAAAAAAAACAAATAGAAACGCATCCATGATCAGTCTTCTGGCAAAAACATAAATTCCACATTTATGCAGATAGGAGATCATAACCCCCACAATAACATTTTTTGATACGCTGAATCTGAAGGTCTGATTTACATTAAGATTTATTGACTTTTTTGGGGGGTGTTTCTCCCTTTTTCGAAAATCAGGCTCCCTGTTTTCAAAATCCCTTTTTCTTCTGAGGCTTGGAGCCTTTGGTGGGTAGATATTAAACTTAATGAAATTTATATATTTGCAATCTGCATAAAAAACCCAATTCTTATCAACTGTTATCAAATTCCATTTTTGAGTTTCGGTTAGAATTGAGCTGAGTCACTCCTTAATTACAGTTTAATACTTTTTGACACACTTTTTACAGTTTAACACAGTTTAACGTTTGATAAAAGTTATTAGGCTAACTTCCTATTTTTTAAATAATCCTGTAGCAAACCGGAGCGTTTGAAGCACGATTCATGCTATTAAAGTGTAGTATTTCTGAGTCCAGTTGATATGTGCACCATTTTAGAAAATTCTCTTTTTTAGGGAAGCTTATGGTTCCTTTACGTGTATGTAAAGGACTGAAATACTCTTACAGGCGTCTTCTCTTCTTTGATATATTTGCTTGCTTGGTTATTCAGCGTAAAGCAAATTTATGGCAAATCCAGGGAAGAATTTTTTTTGAAAGGCTTTTTTGGGTCTCATTACAAAAATGACGTTCATCGCAAAAGCATAAGTTGTTCCCACAAAAGGATTTTCGTTCTTAATTAAAAAAAATTGAATTCAGAAAGCAATATATTTTCAACCGTTAGTACTGTTAAGGCTAGGGTAGCATCTTAAGAAATTTTCTACCTACAGAAACTCACAAAAAATGTATTTAAAAAAAGTGATTGTAAAAGTTAAAAGATAATTTTTGTATATAAATTTCTGCGTGTTCATTTTGAAGACAAGAAAGCTCAACTTATCTTAGAGTAAAAATATATTTCCTTAATTTTATAATTATCTTTTTATGCTCAAAATTCAATTAGAATTCCTCTTTTTCTGCTATAATTCAAATCTTTGAATTGAACTTACACTGAACATATTACATTCAATGGTCCTATAGTCAAATTTAAAATGATATTCAAGAAAATTCAAACTACTGTTGAAGTTCAAACCGTGTTGATTGATATAGCCTATTTACGGTGGAAAATTACATTTTTTCTACTGAAAAGTACATAAATCTTAATAATTTCAATAATTTGTTGGAATTCAATAAGCAAGTCACAATTCCAACAGAAAAATTGGATTTTTTTGTGACTTGTTTGAATTGAATAAGCAAGTCACAATTCCAACAGAAAAATTGGATTTTTTTGACTTGTTTGAATTCGACCAAAATATTTTGTTGGAAATAATTTTTTTTTTTTTACAGTGCATCTTTTCCACTTGAGACACAACACCAATAGTGCCGTTTTTAGTGCCATTTGAACTTGATGGTGGTGGAATTTATATGAAAGGACGTAGATATGTGCAATATCTTTTATATGTGCTATAAAAGATGTACCAACGATGTTCTGGTAGCCTACTAGTGACACCCTTTGAGAAATAGCACAAAAAGTGCCATTTTAGTACCATATTCCCTTGCTGTTCAAGCCAAGGGACAGAAAGTTTACTATATAGGGGTTTCGGAAAAGGCGGTTCTAATGGTGTACTTTTTGTTTTGATCTGACTCCTTTTTTTTAGGAACTATGGGTTTTTATATTTCATAACATTGGACGTGATCGTCTCTTACTAGGTTGCTAGCTACCGCTGCAACCCGGATTCTTTACTATAACTTGACTGACATCGATCTTTTATGTATTGTTCTTTACAAGGTTTCAGCCATCTCTACAGCCATGATGCTGATGGGAATTACATAATCCCTATTGTTTCTTACTAGGTTGCTAGCTACCGCTGCAGCCCAGATACCGCTGCAGCCCAGATACCGCTGCAACCACGATATGTCATATAGTGACTCAGTATTTCATTGCACATGGGCTAGAGTTCGTTCTTTATTTTAAATTGTTTTGATCTGACTCCTTTCTTAGGAACTATGGGTTTTATATTTCTTAACATTGGACGTGATCGTCTCTTACTAGGTTGCTAGCTACCACTGCAACCCGGATACCAAAGTTCCTATTGGGAAGCTGGAAGTAATTGACCAGAAGTTTCTCGAACCAGGCCACACACATCTTGAATTTGATTCAGATCATGCAAGGATAAAGAAGGCCAAGAAAAAAACCGACATTCAGGTCAATGTTCCTGCAGACTGGGCAAAAATTCATCAGGACTGCCAGAGGCAAGACATCTATGAATGCTCATCAAATTAAAAAGGGTGAAATCTTAGATTTTGCTGAATTCTTTAAGAAAGTCTTTGTCAGAAGAAACATTGACGTTGACAAAAAAGAGTTCAAGTGGACTGAAATTCGTCGGTTGCGCTACACAAAGGAGTTAAAATTAGTGCAGTTCCAAACTTCCCACGAGAATGACGAGCCATTCCGAACCATAAATTTACGAAAAAGGGTAGAGGTGCTACTATCCCAGTTCTTTCCCCAGAATTTCCCTATGGCCACACAATCAGCAAAGCTAAGTGCGATAACCTCATCTTTCTTCTTCCTTTCATCCCAGAAGATCTTCACCGTTTCTTCAGAAATCTTCTGTATGACAATGCGCTTCTTGACTACATTCCAGACGAATCTGAGACTCAAGTAGAAGATTAATCATTCTTAAACTGATTTTGATTATTTTTTAATGTAATTGATGCATTGTAATCGAAGAAATAACACTCTGAAAGGACTTGTGCCCTTTATGCAAATTAAAAAAGTTGAATTTTTTAAATTGTCATTTTCCTAAAAAGTCATAAGTCCCTTATCTACTAAATAAAAAAATAATTCAGCAATTTGAACATTACAATCGAATTCCGCTCCAAAAATTAACTAGGAATCAGTCTCAGAAGTTTCAAGTTTTTTAAATTTTGATTTTTGAGAAAGATTTCTTATTGTTTTTACTCTCCTGTAAAATCATAAAAAAGTGGACTTACGACCATTTTCCTTAACACCCTAGATTTAATAGAGTATTTTATGATAAGGGTGCAAGCTGTTTGTGGAACGTATTGTTTTTATATGTGTTTATAACAAAAATGAAGGTTTCATTTGACTGTTGCTAATGCTGATGAATTCAAGTAAATCCGGTAACAATTTAGGCAATTATGACGCGCAAAAACGTAACTAAAAGTCCTCTAAAAATCACCTGGAAAATACAGTGCTTTTAGAACACTAAATAAACACTTTCGGATGGAGAACCAAAAAAATACAAGTTGTGATAATTGAAAACCCCTCACCCCCTTAAAACATGGAGCAACGTTGGGAACATAAAGGAAACATAAGGAATATTTTTGCTTGAAAAAGCTAATGAATAGAACAGAAAAGATAGAAATATAGACTTAGAAAAGACCTATAGTACTGAAATAGCCGAAAAAGAGATGAAAAAAAACCTTAAGCTTCATTGAAGTAAATAATCAAAATATAAGAAAAAAATGGTTTAAGTTGGAAATATAGCCAGACAGAAGTGAAGTAAAAGAAATTGGATGAAAAAAGACTAGACTTTGATATACTTGCACACTGAGCTGACCGAACAAGGTTAGAACGAGATTTTTGTACTTTATTAGTACAAAATAAGTAGCATATTGGGCTAGGAGCCACCGTGACTGTGGTGTAACCCTGGCCTAGATTAAATAGAAATACTGAAGAAATGCGTCAGGAGGAGATGGAAAATTATGCCGTTCATGTTGAAGTCGGTTTTGGAAAAATTACTAGCATGACATAAACAATTATAAAAGGCATATCAATCGCCTTAATTACCTAAGTTGAAGTTGAATTTAATGCAAGACAACCAAAAGTAGGGAAGTTAAAGTGGAAATAGTCATGTTCACTTATATGTCTTAAAATAAACTACCGTATGCCATGAACGCAAGGTATATTCCCTGCAGAAGGACAACTTTGTTTGATAAGAGAATAGCCCAAGAGCAAACTGTGGAAACAAATGGAAATTGTAGCTATTACTAATTCAATGTTGTGTTCAGGCTCATAACAGTCCTGTAAGCATTAGCAGTCACACAAGAGAACCTGGAAATGTGTATTGAGCAACCGGAAGAAAATTGTCGTAAGCAGGCATTAGATGGAGGCAAAAGTACGTTGATAATATCATAACAGGTAAAAGGGTGATAGCTCAATTTTGACCCTATCAAATCTAAAGTGTAAGCGGAGCCTTGTCCAAAATGGATATTAAAGCTGAAAAACAAATTACAGGCAAAGACGTTATTAAACTGTCTCAAGTACCCGAAATTCCAAAAGAATTTGAAAGTTCAAAAGGCTGTATAAGCAAACTGACACAGAGTAAGCTAAAAAACAGTTACAGACACAATTTTTTTTCGAAATAGAATGAAGAAAAGTTGTAAAACAAAGATTAAAAATAAAACAAAAAGAAACGGAAAAAAATGTATATAGTGGTACCAAATGTTAGTGAGGAAATATATAAAATAAAGGTATTTTTCAAACTGTTAATAAATATGAAAATTTTATTGTATAAAATTGCAAATATATGAAATTGCAAAAGTGTAAATTTTAATTGTGAGAATTGTTAATAAGATACTGGCTAATCAGAATTCTCGGTGATAACGTACAAATTTGTTTTTTAGCTTACATTTTTTCATAAATAAATAGCGAATATAATATTTACCTTTGTAAAATTATGGTACATGAATTTTAAATTGTAAGGGTACGTAATCATTGGCTGTTTTTTAACACTTAAATTATGTAAAAAAAGTAACATGTCATTTTAAAATGATCAATATAAATATATTGAATTAAGACATTGTGTACTTTTGTTTTTGGTTTTGCTTTTTGTATTATTCAAGAAGTATTCTGTATTCATACTTTAGAAGCAATTAACAAAGCAATTGGAAATAATTCCAATGCTAGTGTATTCAGTGTTTTAATTTCATAAATGCTTTAAATTATAACCAGTAGTTTAATGTTCTATCTAAGTATTATGACTTCACAATGCTCGTGTATATACCGTGTTTTATTTTAGAAGTAACTTTAAGTGTTAACTGGTGGTTTAATGTTATGTATCAGCTTTGTGACTCCTAGTTAACAGATAAATATTTTTTAATGTGTAATAATTCGTTAAATGATTAATAATTCTATATTAAGTCTAAAAAAGAATGACGCAACAAGTTAGAAACATAACGTTTCTATTTAAGTGGCATATTATGTTTAAAGTAAAAAGAAAAAAAATAATTAAAAGTAATTAACCTGTCGCTTAAAAAAGAGAATACAGTTATATATAAACTTTGGGTGAAAGAGGTCCCAGCTTCAAGTGCTGGATAGGTCCAGCTTTTGTAATTACCAGGGATGATTTTTAATTAATAAGAAGCCGACATATTTTCTTTGAATTTTGTTTGCAGCTACCGCTGAAGCCCAGGTATTGCTCCAATCCGGATAGCTTGCAGCTACCCCCTGCAACCACCATACATCAGTTACTATGGGCCAGAGATCGTTCTTTACTGTAATCCTTTAAATTATGGGATCTCTCATAATCTAATGGGAGAGAGATCGTTCTTTACTGTAAACTATGAATGAACCACAGGGTTCAGTTTCTTTGGGCTTGAGTTCGTTTTTTTAACTGTAAATACAAACAGGAAAAAGCCTACGGCTTTTTCTTCCTTTAAATAGTAAGAGACGAAACTCAAACAATCAAGTAGCTAAATCCAATGTATGGAATGGTTTGCTATTTCAGTGATCGTCTTTTAATGTATTTAGTTCCTATGAGCTAGCGTTCGTTCTTTATTTCTTAATGTAATAAAAATAATTTGTTTTAATTAAAAAAGGTTTTTAACCCCATTAATTTCCTTTAAAATGAACCATTGAACAACTCTCTACGATGTTCCAGTGCCAAGCTGTCTGTTGAATTAATAACCTATACTATAATTAGGTGGCATATAAAATTTAGTATAGGCAAGAGGTCGTTCTTTATTATTATTGTATGCAAGTTAGTATAGGGAAGAGTTCGATCTTTATTATAATATTTTAGTACTGATTTTTTAACTTGCGTGTAGCTTGCTTTGATCTAACCATTATGTATTCATGAATGAGACCATTTACAGTTTTGACGTTTCTTATATAGTAATTATGACGTCACTGCATCAAAAATACAGTTTTTATTGGAAAAATTTATTCTCTTTTAGAAATAATTTATTTTAGTTACAAAAGGTTTTTAAACCAATTAATTTCCTTTAAAATGAGCTATTGAACAACCCTCTACGATGTTCCAGTGCCAAGCTATCTCTGGAGACAAAGAAAAAAAGAAAAAAAATATCCCGTTTGGGGAGAATAACGTGGTAAAAGTCTATTTTCTTGATTTTCAAGCCAATATATTTTCTTTGTTATTCAAGCCAAAGGGCGGTAAGTTTCCTTTATGGAGGATTTGGACAAGGCGGTTCTAATGGTGTACTTTTTGTTTTGATCTGACTCTTTTTTTAGGAGCTACGGGTTTTTATATTTCTTAACATTGGAGGTGATCGTCTCTTACTAGGTTGCTAGCTACCGCTGCAACCCGGATGGCCTTATTATAATTGGTATGGTGAAATAAAAATATGCATATGGTTCTTAAATCATACTTCTTTATGGTTCAATATGGTCTAGTGGCTAGGATAGTTAACTTTCACTTAACAGGCTCGGGTTCGATTCCCGGTGTGGGAAAATTTTTAACTCTATAATCTTCGAACATTTGAACCTTTTATAATTTATAATGATGTATAATATAAATACTGTAATCTTAACTATAGTTAAGTTGCCTATGCAAGTTAGTATAGGGAAGAGTTCGATCTTTATTATAATAACGCTCCTTGATCTTTTGTTTTGCTGTCTCAATTTTTACTTCTCGATACACCTTGACGGTTGAATACCTTTGCTTTTGGTTTTTCTTATATTTGATGCGGTAATCTTCATCATTGTGATAACTCTCCTTGATCTTTTGTTTGGCTGTCTCAATTTTTGCATGTCTATAATCTTCATCATTGTGATAACACATCTTGCTGTTTTGTTTTGCTCTCTCAATTATTACTTCTCGATACGCCTGGTCGGTTGAATACCTTTGTTTTGCTCTCTCAATTTTTACTTCTCGATGCACCTGGTCGGTTGAATACCTTTGTTTTGCTCTCTCAATTATTACTTCTCGATACGCCTGGTCGGTTGAATACCTTTGTTTTGCTCTCTCAATTTTTACTTCTCGATGCGCCTGGTCGGTTGAATACCTTTGCTTTTCTCTTTCAAGATACTATCTCTGTTGTTTGTGTAGTACTGTTTTTTCAATTTGCGTGCAGCTTGCTTGACTGAAACCATTATGTAATTATGAATGTGAAAATTTACAGTTCTGACGCTTCCTATATAGTAATTATGACGTCACAGCGTAATGATTTTATTGTTGACGTCAAGCCGCAATGATATTATTTCATGACGTCATCAGAAACAACAATATAATTTCGTGTTTTTCTATTCACTTCATAGCTCTAATATAAAGCTACGACATTCATTATTTATCTAGTAGGGTTTCAGACAAGGTAGTTCTAATGATGTACTTTTGTTTTGATCTTACTCTATTTTTAGGAGTTTTGTTATATTTCTTAGCATGGGACTGATCGTCTCTTACTAGGTTGCTAGCTACTGCTGCAACCCAAATTCACATATATATTTATTTATGAGAGGCAGCCTGGCCGAGTGGTCCAAGACACTGGTGTTAGCCACCAGTCTCTTCGGAGGAGTGGGTTCAAATCTTACCGCTGGTATACGATTATGTTTGAAAGACTGCAGTGTGAAAAGACATCAAAAATGCAGTTTTTGGTGGAAAAATTTATTCTCTTTTAGAAATAATTTATTTTAGTTACAAAAGGTTTTAACCCAATTAATTTCCTTTAAAATGAGCTATTGAACAACCCCCTACGATGTTCCAGTGCCAAGCTATCTGTGGAAAAGAAAAGAAAAAAGAAAAAAGAAAAAAATATCCCGTTTGGGGAGAATAACGTGGTTAAAGTCAATTTTCTTGATTTTCATGCCAATATATTTCCCTTGCTGTTCAAGCCAAGGGACAGAAAGTTTCTTATACAGGGGTTTCGGACAAGGCGGTTCTAATGGTGTACTTTTTAATTTGATCTGACTCCTCTGTTAGGAACTATGGGTTTTTATATTTCTTAACATTGGACGTGATCGTCTCTTACTAAGTTGCTAGCTACCGCTGCAACCCGGATTAACTCTATAATCTTCGAATATTTGAACCTTTTATAATTTATAATGATGTATAATATAAATACTGTAATCTTAACTATATTAACTATAGTGAAGTTGCGTATGCAAGTTAGTATAGGGAAGAGTTCGATCTTTATTATAATTTTTGTTTTGATCTGACTCCTTTGTTAGGAACTCTGGGTGTTTATATTTCTTAACATTGGACGTGATCGTCTCTTACTAGGTTGCTAGCTATCGCCGCAACCTGGAGGTTGCTAGCTATCGCTGCAACCCAGAAAATTAGTATAGGGAAGAGTTCGATCTTTATTATAACTATCTGTGGAAAAGAAAAAGAAAAAAAAAGAAAAAAAAATATCCCGTTTGGGGAGAATAACGTGGTTAAAGTCAATTTTCTTGATTTTCAAGCCAATATATTTCCTTGCTGTTCAAGCCAAGGGACAGAAAGTTTCCTATACAGGGGTTTCGGACAAGGCGGTTCTAATGGTGTACTTTTTGTTTTGATCTGACTCCTTTGTTAGGAACTATGGGTTTTTATATTTCTTAACATTGGACGTGATCGTCTCTTACTAGGTTGCTAGCTATCGCTGCAACCCGGATCTTACTAGGTTGCTAGCTATCGCTGCAACCCGGAAAATGTAAAACTAGCAAAACATTTTTTAAGCCTGATGAAGATTTAACTAATGTGTCAAAAGTAAGGTTGCAGGTCGACGATTTTGTTTGGCCTTATTATAATTGGTATGGTGAAATAATAATATGCATATGGCTCTTAAATCATAGTTCTTTATGGTTCCATATGGTCTAGTGGCTAGGATAGTTAACTTTCACTTAACAGGCTCGGGTTCGATTCCCGGTGTGGGAAAATTTGTGACTCTATAATCTTCGAACATTTGAACCTTTTATATTTTATAATGATGTATAATATAAATACTGTAATCTTAACTATAGTGAAGTTGCGTATGCAAGTTAGTATAGGGAAGAGTTCGATCTTTATTATAAAACCCGGACTACCCCTGGAACCACCATATATCAGTTACTACAGGTGAAAGATCGTTCTTTACTGTAATCCCGGTGTGGGAAAATTTTTAACTCTATAATCTTCGAACATTTGAACCTTTTATAATCTATAATGATGTATAATATAAATACTGTAATCTTAACTATAGTGAAGTTGCGTATGCAAGTTAGTATAGGGAAGAGTTCGATCTTTATTATTCTTTACTGTAAAAACTAGCAAAACAGTTTTTAAGTCTGATGAGTGATTTAAGTCTGATGAAGATTTAACTGATGTGTCAAAAGTAAGGTTGCAATTTGACGATTTTGTTTTGGCCTTATTATAATTGGTATGGTTAAATAATAATATGCATATGGTTCTTAAATCATACTTCTTTATGGTCCCATTTGGTCTAGTGGCCACGATAGTTAACTTTCACTTTAGGAGGACCGGGTTCGATTCCCGGTGTGGGAAAATTTTTAACTCTATAATCTTCGAACATTTGAACCTTTTATAATTTATAATGATGTATAATATAAATACTGTAATCTTCACTATAGTGAAGTTGCCTATGCAAGTTAGTATAGGGAAGAGTTCGATCTTTATTATAATACAACTCCTACTACTTCTACTACAAGTACTAGTGTACCTACTTCTACAGCAGCTACCACTATTTCAACTACCCCGTCTACAACACCTATTATGTTTGAAACAGTTTGTTACAACGTACTGTTTGAAAGTTTTTCTCAGAAATTATTTTTCCTCTTTTTCAAGCCACTAAGGTGGTCTAAGTTTCCTGAACAGATTATTGGTAATGATAATAACAAACAGGAAAAAGCCTACGGCTTCTTCTTCTTTGAAATAGTAAGAGACGAACCTCAAACAATCAAGTAGCTAACTAAGTCCAATGTATGCTATGGTTTGCGATTCCAATGATCGTCTTTTAATGTAATTATAATTCGATCTTTATTATAATCATATTGATAATCTTACAACATCAATGAATGACGTCATAGTCTAAGTGGCAAGCACGATCGGCCTTTAACCGAAAGGTTGGTGGTTCAAAGCCATCCGGGATCATTTTATTTTAATTTGTAATTCAGTTATCAATAAAACCATATCATTACTATATCATTAACAATAATTAAGTTGAGTATGCAATTTAATATAGGCAAGAGTTCGTTCTTTATTATATGGAATAGTAAGAGACAATCTGGGTAATACCTATGATAATGACGTCATTGATCAATATTGATCATGAAACTATATCTGATGAAACTTACATATTCTGCATTTACGATGAACCATATCTATCCTTTTATGTACTTGTAAGCTACCCCTAGAGCCACCGTATATCAGTTACTATTGGCGAGAGATCGTTCTTTACTGTAACTCTTGCTAGGTAGCTAGCTACCACTACAACCCGGACTTAGCTACCCCTGGAGCCACCGTATATCAGTTACTATTGGCGATAGATCGTTCTTTACTGTATGGCTCTTAAATCATGCTTCTTTATGGTTCCATTAGGTCTAGTGGCTAGGATAGTTAACTTTCACTTAACAGGCTCGGGTTCGATTCCCGGTGTGGGAAAATTTTTAACTCTATAATCTTCGAACATTTGAACCTTTTATAATCTATAATGATGTATAATATAAATACTGTAATCTTAACTATAGTGAAGTTGCGTATGCAAGTTAGTATAGGGAAGAGTTCGATCTTTATTATACTATTCCTCATTACAGTATCGATCCTTTATGCTATTTCAACCAATTGGCTTGGGTTCGAATCCCGGTGTGGGAATTATTTTTAAAACAAAATCAGGTGAAATTAATTAGCTAATTTGACAAGACATAGGTAACTAAGGGCAAGAGTTCGTTCTTTACTAGAATTCCAATGACCGCCTTTTAGTGGAACATTTTAATATATTGACCTTAAATATAATAACTGTACTCGCCTATACTATAGTTAAGTGGCCTATAAAATTTAGTATAGGAAAGAGGTCGTTCTTTATTATAACTCCTTCCAAAATTAATATACGAATTTTCAAAGAAGTACGCCTCCGTATATTCACTGTGTTGTCGAACATTTTCCATTGCATCTATAAACTGTTCAGCAGTTGCCAATCCATACCTTGGAAGCTTTTCATTAAACTGACAACATTTCTTTTGGATATTACTATGAAGCTTTGCCAAAGAATTTCTAGCCGACTTTTCAACGACATCCGCTCTTTCAAAGAGAATTTTAATCTGTAATTTGAATACTTTTCGTGATCCTGGTAAAACATGCGTAAAATGTTTCTCAATTTACGAAGATCAGCCTGCATTTTTGCCATCTTCTTGTATTTCTGAATGTATTTTTTCCCTTTGTCCTTATGCGTTCTTCGGTACAACCTCGCCAGAGAATTAATTTTTTCATTATAGATTTTGTCACCCCAGTAACGCTCCTTGATCTTTTGTTTGGCTGTCTCAATTTTTACTTCTCGATACACCTGGACGGTTGAATACCTTTGCTTTTGGTTTTTCTTATATTTGATGCGGTAATCTTCATCATTGTGATAACTCTCCTTGAACTTTGTTTGGCTGTCTCAATTTTTGCATGTCTATAATCTTCATCATTGCGATAACACATCTTGCAGTTTTGTTTGATTACTTCTCGATACGCCTGGTCGGTTGAATACCTTTGCTTTTTTCTTTTCAAGATACTATCTCTGTTGTTTGTGTAGTACTGTTTTTTCAACTTGCGTGCAGCTTGCTTGATTGAAACCATTATGTAATTATGAATGAGAACATTTACAGTTCTGACGCTTCTTATATAGTAATTATGACGTCACGGCGTAATGATTTTATTTCATGATGACGTCATAGCGCAATGATATTATTTCATGACGTCTTCAGAAACAACAATATAATTTCGTGTTTTTCTATTCACGTCATAGCTCTAATATAAAAATATGACGACATTCAATATTTATCTAGTAGGGTTTCAGACAAGGTAATTCTAATGATGTACTTTTGTTTTGATTTGACTCTATTTTTAGGAGTTTTGTTATATTTCTTAGCATTGGACTGATCGTCTCTTACTAGATTGCTAGCTACTGCTGCAACCCAGATTCACATATATAGTTATTTATGAGAGGCAACCTGGCCGAGTGGTCCAAGGCACTGGTGTTAGCCACCAGTCTCTTCGGAGGCGTGGGTTCAAATCTTACCGCTGGTATACGATTATGTTTGAAAGAATGCAGTGTGAAAAGACATCAAAAATGCAGTTTTGGTGGAAAAATTTATTCTCTTTTTAGAAATAATTTATTTTAGTTACAAAAGGTTTTTAACCCAATTAATTTCCTTTAAAATGAGCTATTGAACAACCCTCTACGATGTTCCAGTGCCAAGCTATCTCTGGAAACAAAGAAAAGAGAAAAAAATATCCCGTTTAGGCAGAATGTTGTAGTAGCTGCCACTTTTCTTGATTTTCAAGCCAATATATTTCCCTTGCTGTTCAAGTCAAGGGACATAAATTTTACTATACAGGGGTTTCGGAAAAGGCGGTTCTAATGGTGTACTTTTTGTTTTGATCTGACTCCTTTTTTAGGAGCTATGGGTTTTTATATTTCTTAACATTGGACGTGATCGTCTCTTACTAGGTTGCTAGCTACCGCTGCAACCCGGATAAAACTATGACGACATTCATTATTTATCTAGTAGGATATCAGGCAAGATGGTTCTAATGAGGTACTTTTGTTTTGATCTATTTTTAGGAGTTCTGGGTTTTTATATTTCTTAGCATTGGGCGTGATCGTCTCTTAGTAGGTAGCTAGTAAGTGACGCACCTCCGAAGAGACCACCAGTCTCTTTGGAGGCGCGGGTTCAAATCCTACCACTGGTATACGATTATGACGTCATTGATCAATCTTTAATATGAAATATGCAGTTTTCGTAAGAAAGCTGATTCGATTTTAAAGATAATATTTTTAATTACAAAAGACTTGTAACCCAATTAATTTTTTTCCAAATGAGCCATTGAACAACTCTCTACGATGTTCCAGTGCCAAGCTATCTGTGGAATTACTAACCCTAGCTATAATTAAGTGGCGTATAAAATTTAGTATAGGCAAGAGGTCGTTCTTTATTATATACTGTAAATTACAAAAGGTGACTATATACAGCAGTTTTCTTTAAAATGAGCCATTTCATAGCTTTTTAGTATGACCATGAACTGTTTGATTTAATACTTAAGTTACTATGGGTTCAGTTTGTTCCTTATCGTAAAATTATATTTCTTAACCTTGGACGTGATTGTCTCTTACTAAGTTGCTAGCTACCGCTGCAACCCGGATAAATTACAAACAGGAAAAAGCCTACGGCTTTTTCTTCTTTGGAATAGTAAGAAACGATCCTCAAATAATCAGGCAGCTAACTAGGTTTATAATTTGTTATTTAACATAAACTTCATTAATCGGATGTTTTAATATATCCTATATGGTCTAGAGGTTCGGATAGCTCTCACCCAGTAGGCTTGAGTTCGATTTCCGTATGGGAAATTTTTACTTATGATTATTTCTTAAGGAACATAATTAAAATTTCTTAATGTAATAAAAATAATTTGTTTTAATTACAAAGGTTTTTAACCTCATTAATTTCCTTTAAAATGAGCCATTGAACAACTCTGTACGATGTTCCAGTGCCAAGCTATCTGTTGAATTACTAACCTATACTATAATTAAGTGGCGTATAAAATTTAGTATAGGCAAAAGGACGTTCTTTGTTATATTGCCTATGCAAGTTAGTATAGGGAAGAGTTCGATCTTTATTATAAACCAAAAAAGAAAATTTTGGTTCCAGGAGTTTCGGTTACTATTGAGACAAGTAGCTATTATTACTATAGAGTTCATTACATGGACTGTTTTATTGCTTCAAAATTCAAATATCTTTGAAAAGACTGCAGTATGAAAATACATCAAAAATGCAATTTTTTTGACAAAATTGATTCTACTTTAAAAAGTATTTTATTTTTAAATACAAAAGTGACTAGATGTTGCAATTTCCTTTAAAATGAGCTATTATACAGCTCTCTATGATTTTCCAGTGCCCAGCTAGCTGAGCAGAAAGAAAAAGCGGAAAGAAAAAAATATCCCGTTTGTGGAGAATAACGTGGTAAAAGTCAATTTTCTTGATTTTCAAGCCAATATATTTTCTTTGTTATTCAAGCCAAAGGGAGGTAAGTTTCCTTTATAGAGGATTCGGACAAGGCGGTTTCTAATGGTGTACTTTTTGTTTGATCTGACTCTTTTTTTAGGAGTTGGGGGGTTTTATATTTCTTGACATTGGAGGTGATCGTCTCTTACTAGGTTGCTAGCTACCGCTGCAACCCGGATGAATGAGACCATTTACAGTTTTGACGTTTCTTATATAGTAATTATGACGTCACTGCCATCAAAATACAGTTTTTATTGGAAAAATTTATTCTCTTTTAGAAATAATTTATTTTAGTTACAAAAGGTTTTAACCCAATTAATTTCCTTTAAAATGAGCTATGAACAACCCTCTACGATGTTCCAGTGCCAAGCTATCTCTGGAAAAGAAAGAAAAAAAAAAGAAAAAATATCTCGTTTGGGGAGAATAACGTGGTAAAAGTCAATTTGCTTGATTTTCAAGCCAATATATTTCCCTTGCTGTTCAAGCCAAGGGCGGTAAGTTTCCTTTATAGAGGTTTCGGACAAGGCGGTTCTAATGGTGTACTTTTTGTTTTGATCTGACTCCTTTTTTAGGAGCTATGGGTTTTTTATATTTCTTAACATTGGACGTGATCGTCTCTTACTAGGTTGCTAGCTACCGCTGCAACCCGGATCTTCGGTACAACCTCGCAGAGAATTTAATTTTTTCATTATAGCTTTTGTCACCCCAGTATCTACCCATTATTCTGGTAGCAACTTTTTTCTTATGTTTGTTTCGGTAATCTTCATCATTATCATACCGTTCCTTGCTCTTTTGTCTAGCCTTCTCAATTGTTGCTTCTCTATAAAGTTTATCATTATGATAACGCTCCTTGATCTTTTGTCTAGCCTGCTCAATTCTTGCTTCTCTGTAATATTCATCATTATCATACCGTTCCTTGATCTTTTGTCTAGCCTGCTCAATTGTTGCTTCTCTGTAATCTTCATCATTACCATACCGTTTCCTTGATCTTTTGTTTGGCTGTCTCAATTTTTGCATGTCTATAATCTTCGTCATTGTGATAACACATCTTGCTGTTTTGTTTGATTACTTCTCGAAACGCCTGGTCGGTTGAATACCTTTGCATTTTTCTTTTCAAGATACTATCTCTGTTGTTTGTGTAGTACTGTTTTTTCAATTTGCGTGCAGCTTGCTTGATTGAAACCATTATTGTAATTATGAATGTGAACATTTACAGTTCTGACGCTTCTTATATAGTAATTATGACGTCACGGCGTAATGATTTTATTGACGTCATGGCGCAATGATATTATTTCATGACGTCTTCAGAAACAACAATATAATTTCGTGTTTTTCTATTCACGTCATAGCTCTAATATAAAACTATGACGACATTCAATATTTATCTAGTAGGGTTTCAGACAAGGTAATTCTAATGATGTACTTTTGTTTTGATCTGACTCTATTTTTAGGAGTTTTGTTATATTTCTTAGCATTGGACTGATCGTCTCTTACTAGATTGCTAGCTACTGCTGCAACCCGGATTCACATATATATTATTTATGAGAGGCAACCTCGGCCGAGTGTTCCAAGGCACTGGTGTTAGCCAACAGTCTCTTCGGAGGCGTGGGTTCAAATCTTACCGCTGGTATACGATTATGTTTTAAAGACTGCAGTGTGAAAAGACATCGAAAATGCAGTTTTTGGTGGAAAAATTTATTCTCTTTTAGAAATAATTAATTTTAGTTACAAATGGTTTTTAACCCAATTAATTTCCTTTAAAATGAGCTATTGAACAACCCTCTACGATGTTCCAGTGCCAAGCTATCTCTGGAAACAAAGAAAAAAAGAAAAAAGAAAAAAATATCCCCTTTAGGAAGAATGTTGTAGTAGCTGCCACTTTTCTTGATTTTCAAGCCAATATATTTCCCTTTCTGTTCAAGCCAAGGGACAGAAAGTTTTCTATACAGGGGTTTAGGACAAGGCGGTTCTAAAGGTGTACTTTTTGTTTTGATCTGACTCCTTTTTTAGGAACTATGGGTTTTATATTTCTTAACATTGGACGTGATCGTCTCTTACTAGGTTGCTAGCTACCGCTGCAACCCGGATAACATTTGACGTGATCGTCTCTTACTAGGTTGCTAGCTACCGCTGCCTACCAATGATCAGCTATATCGGTCCTTTATGTAAGCTTAATAAATCAAATATCTTTGAAAGACTGCATTATGAAAAGACAAGTGGTAAAGTATCATATGTATCAAATTGTTAATTTTACAACCTTAATTAGTGACGTTATAGTCCAAGTGGAAAGCACGATCGGCCTTTAACCGCAAGTTGGGTGGTTCAAAGCCACCTGGGATCATTTTCTTTAATTTGTAATTCAGCTATCAATAAAACCATTTCATTACTATATTATTATTATTTGAAAAAAACTACGTTTTCTAAAGATTTAAAGAGGCTGAGTTACAAGGTCGAACCTTAAAACGTACAGGGATTAGGAGGCACAGTTGGGGGGCTGCCGCCCCCCTAACCCCCCGCTTTCGCAGCCTTTAAATAAAAAAAAAAAAAAAAATTTAAACTGAAAGTAAGGAGCGACATTAAATCTTAAAACGAACAGAAATTATTCCGTATATGAAAGAGGCTGTGCCCTCCTCAACGCCTCGCTCTTTACGCTAAAGTTTGACTTTCTCACAACTCTTTTTTTAAACAATAAAAACTTTAGCGTAAAGAGCGAGGCGTTGAGGAGGGCACAGCCTCTTTCATATACGGAATAATTTCTGTTCGTTTTAAGATTTAATGTTGCTCCTTACTTTCAGTATAAATTTTTTTTTTTTATTTAAAGGCTGCGAAAGCGGGGGTTTTGGGGGGCGGCAGCCCCCAACTGTGCCTCCTAATCCCTGTACGTTTTAAGGTTCGACCTTGTAACTCAGCCTACTCTTTAGAAAACGTAGTTTTTTTCAAATAATTTCTGCACGTTTTTGTACAGTTTATTACTTATTATTGCTTGACTAACTGTTAGCTGATCGTGTCAGGAGTTAAAGTTGGGGGGCTGCCGCCCCCCAAACCCCCCGCTCTTGAACATTCTTGTGTTAAGGCTTTTAATTCCTGAATACTCAAATCACGTCGTACAGGGTGCCTCCTAATCCCTGTACGTTTTAAGGTTCGAACTTGTGACTCAGCCTCTTTAACAGCCCCCCAACTGTGCCTCCTAATCCCTGTACGTTTTAAGGGTCGACCTTGTAACTCAGCCTCTTTAACTCTTTAGAAAACGTAGTTTTTTTCAAATAATACACATAAACAGGTTAGACATGCTTTGTTATGAAAATTGACGCGCAGATATTTTCATAACAAAGCATGTCTAACCTGTTTATGTGTATTATTTGAAAAAAACTAAAGTTTCTCGTAAATGTAAATTCGGGGGATAATTTTTTCGGTCTGAAAATATCAAAAGGCCCTAACAGGTCGAATTCTGCTTCGAATGAGTCCTCATTCAACCGGATCCGTTGCCAACTGTGGCCTGTAGGCGTGGCTAAGAAAAAAAAAGAAATGATGAATTTTAAGTGGCTATATTTGGTTTTTTGAAAACAGGGAAGGAGTGATCGGATTGAGCTGAAATTTCGAGGATAAGCTCCCGGGCCCTAGGAAAGCTTAACCTCTAAATTTCAGCCCAATCGGACAACGTTAAAGGGGGGCTGTGGTGGGAGGGTCCAAACTTCCGGCCCAGTTTACCCCATGAAGATAAAGTCGGAGGAGGATGAAATTTTGCAAGTTTCTTAGTTTGAGCTTGGGCTACAAAATGCGATTACCGCCGTCTCTCTGCGACCTCTAGGACCTGAAATCGCTTAACATTGTGGTGGGTCGCCTCTTTATAGAGGCATTTCTTTATTATAATTTTCTTTTCTCTGTTGCATCAATTACTATGAGATAGACTTTGGTCCTTATTATAATTTTTTATATGAATGTTTCTTGGTGTAGTGGTTAGCACTTAGTTCGGTATTTAAGTTATGATATACCGTTTAAATTCTTTCTTAAATAAACGTTTCTTGGTGTAGTGGTTAAACATAAGACTTTGAATCCGGCGATCTAAGTTCAAATTCCGGTGGGCAGTTCTTAAGAAATGTAGCTTACTTATGCTACTATTTAGGTTTTCCAGCTGTAATTCTTTCTTTTCAAAATTAAATTAGTTACTATCGCCATGAGTTAGTTCTTTACCATGTCGTAACAATTTGTTTTATAATAATAATTAAGTTTGTTAATTACAAAAGGTTTCTATATACAGCAGTTTTCTTTAAAATGAGCCATTACACAGCTGTTTATTATGACCACGAACTGTTTGATTTAATACTTAAGTTACTATGGGTTCAGTTCGTTCCTTATTGTAATATTCCAATGACCGTCTTTTAGTGGAAAATTTTAATATATTGACCTTAAATATAATAACTGTACTAGTCTATACTATAGTTAAGTGGCCTATAAAATTTAGTATAGGAAAGAGGTCGTTCTTTATTATAAATCATAACTCTAATATAAAACTATGATGACATTCATTATTTATCTAGTAGGGTTTCAGACAAGGTAATTCTAATGATGTACTTTTGTTTTGATCTGACTCTATTTTTAGGAGTTTTGTTATATTTCTTAGCATTGGACTGATCGTCTCTTACTAGGTTGCTAGCTACTGCTGCAACCCAAATTCACATATATATTTATTTATGAGAGGCAGCCTGGCCGAATGGTCCAAGGCACTGGTGTTAGCCACCAGTCTCTTCGGAGGCGTGGGTTCAAATCTTACCGCTGGTATACGATTATGTTTGAAAGACTGCAGTGTGAAAAGACATCGAAAATGCAGTTTTTGGTGGAAAAATTTATTCTCTTTAGAAATAATTATTTTAGTTACTATAGATTTTTAACCCAATTAATTTCCTTTAAAATGAGCTATTGAACAACCCTCTACGATGTTCCAGTGCCAAGCTATCTCTGGATACAAAAAAAAGAAAAGAGAAAAAAATATCCCGTTTGGGGAGAATAACGTGGTTAAAGTCAATTTTCTTGATTTTCAAGCCAATATATTTCCCTTGCTGTTCAAGCCAAGGGACAGAAAGTTTCCTATACAGGGGTTTCGGACAAGGCGGTTCTAATGGTGTACTTTTTGTTTTGATATGACTCCTTTGTTAGGATCTATGGGTTTTTATATTTCTTAACATTGGACGTGATCGTCTCTTACTAGGTTGCTAGCTACCGCTGCAACCCGGATTCTAAATCATTAGTCTTACCAACACATATACTAATAACCCTAACAGGCTCGTTTTCGCCATAATTGAAAAACATTGCTTTTCCTTCGCTGTTGATAGGTATGCTTGTATATATATTTTTATTGCTGCTACATAAACTGCAATTGCTCCTTCCAAAATTAATATACGAACTTTCTAAGAAGTACGCCTCTGTATATTCACTGTTCCGCAGTTGTTTCCGCAGTTGCCAGTCCATACCTTGGAAGCTTTTCATTAAAACTGACAACATTTCTTTTGGATATTGCTATGAAGCTTTGCCAAAGCATTTCTAGCCGACTTTTCAACAGCATCCGCTCTTTCAAAGAGAATTTTAATCTGTAATTTTGAATACTTTTCGTGATCCCGATAAAACATGCGTAAAATGTTTCTCAATTTACAAAGATCAGCCTGCATTTTTGCCATCTTCTTGTATTTGTGAATGTAATTTTACCCTTTGTCCTTATGCGTTCTTCGGTACAACCTCGCAGAGAATTTAATTTTTTCATTATAGCTTTTGTCACCCCAGTATCTACCCATTATTCTGGTAGCAACTTTTTTCTTATGTTTGTTTCGATAATCTGTATCGTTATCATACCGTTCCTTGCTCAATTGTTTGGCTGTCTCAATTTTCCCTTCTCGATACCCCTGATCCGTAACATACCTCTGTTTTGCTCTGTCATATTTCATTTTCTTAAATTCTGGATCACAAGACATCTTAGTAGCAATCCTTACGCGTTCTCGAGCTTTATTGCGTTCGGTGGCATTTTTATCTCTTTTAAATAAACTTTTCCTATATTTCAGGATGTTAGCTTTATTTTTTCTATAGTAAAGTTTTCTATTAGCAGAAATTTGGATTGCTCTATTTTGATAGTTTTTTTGGTTATTCTTTCTTTTTTTCCACTCGCGTGAGACCATATAATTTCAAGGTTTAAAATTACTAAGTACACAATACCCCGTGTCGAGTATCTAAAACCTAGCATAAAAAAAACTAATTTTTAAATTTTCAGGTATTTATCTTGTTTGAATTACAAAATTAGTATTATTGGTTAGACACCATAAATATTTTTGCAGTTTATATAATAAGTTTAGCGATTCTGGACTGAAAACTAAAATAATTGCAATTATAAGACAATAATATGGAGATACATACTTTACGGGTTACAAACCAAAAAAAGTTTGATTCCAGGATAAAATAATAACTTTGAACTGAGATGAAAAAAAATTTTCTTCCAGGAGACAAAAAGTAAAACTAATTATAAAATTTTCATGTATTTTTGTTGTTTAAATTAAGAAATTACTATTACTGATTAGGCATCATAGATATTTTTGCAGTTTACATAATAATTTTAGCGATTAAGCCAAAAAAGAAAATTTTGGTTCCAGGAGTTTCGGTTACTATTGAGACAAGTAGCTATTATTACTATAGAGTTCATTACCATAAACTGTTTGATTGCTTCAAAATTGAAATATCTTTGAAAAGACTGCAGCATGAAAATACATCAAAAATTCAATTTTTTTGACAAAATTGATTCTACTTTAAAAGTATTTTATTTTTAATTACAAAAGTGACTAGATGTTGCAATTTCCTTTAAAATGAGCTATTATACAGCTCTCTATGATTTTCCAGTGCCCAGCTAGCTGAGAAGAAAAATCAAGCGGAAAGAAAAAAATATCCCGTTTGTGAAGAATAACGTGGTAAAAGTCAATTTTCTTGATTTTCAAGCCAATATATTTTCTTTGTTATTCAAGCCAAAGGGCGGTAAGTTTCCTTAATAGGGTTTCGGACAAGGTGGTTCTAATGGTACACTTTTTGTTTTGATCTGACTCTTTTTTTAGGAGTTAGGGGTTTTATATTTCTTTACATTGGAGGTGATCGTCTCTTACTAGGTTGCTAGCTACCGCTGCAACCCGGATCTAATGGTGTGCTTTGTTGTTCAATTACTATAGGCTATAGTTCGTTCTTTACTATAACGCTGCAACCCGGATTATGGCATCAATGATCAATCTTTAACATGAAATGTTCTTTACTGTAATGGTTTGTTCTTTACTAGGTTTCGGACACCTCTGCAGCCATGACACTGATAGAAATTACATAATCCCTATTTATGTTTCAGTTAACATGGGCTAGGTGTCGTTCTTTATTGTAAAACTTACAACGCCTGCCCCGGGCCCTGGGGGGTTGTGTCTACATCTGAGTTTTTGTTTTCAGACTTTTTAACTACTTTTAACAAAATGGCTATCTCAAATTTTTATCGGTTGCATTTGGGGAAAAAGAGCGTAGGGGGGGGGGGGGGGCTGGTTACCCTTCGATCTCTTTTGACTCTTAAAAAAGTGAACTAGAACTTTAAATTTCCAATCAAATGAGCCCTCTCTGAAGTTTATACGAGCTTTCCTTTCATAAAACCAATATATACCCCTAGAGTATAACTTATAACACCTGTGTCGTAACCTAGGGGCTTGTTTCAACCCCGGAGTTTTTGCTATACGATCTTTGAACTATTTTTAACTAAATTGCTACCTCAAAATTTTTTTTAGATGTATTTGGGGAAAAAGGGCGTGAGGGGGGGGGGGGGGGTAATTGCCCTCTGATCACTTTTGACTCTTAAAAAGGGAACTAGAACTTTCGATTTCTAATCGAATGAAGTTTATACGACGACCTCTTCAATATGAAATGCCTCTGGGAAAAAATAAATAGTAAATAATAAAACATTGGAGCCGCGTGGCCTTTACTATAAGCAACGCTATAGCGCTGCCTATGATGATTGCAGCTGCAGCTGCAACCATGATATTACTAAAGTTTACTTTAGTTGCACTTTAAAAGGCTAGAGCAAAAAAACTGGTAAATGCAAAAGTATTTGTACATGATTTAAAATGGAATTACAACAATTCAAAACCGTAAAAAGAAAAACCAAAGTTTGAATCTTAGCGGATATTTAACTAGACCAAATTTTTCAGATAAGAGCCCTCACCAAATGAAGATTGTCCTATAACCCGGCCCGCTCTTGTGAGGTTTTGATTCATCAATCTCTTAAGGTGCTCTTTATATTAAACATATCAATTAGTATAGGGTAGAGTTCATTCTTTACTATAAACTATTGAGACAATCAAAACTTTGCTCTTTAGAGTATCGGTTACTATTGAGACAAGTAGCTATTATTACTATAGATTTCATTACCATGAACTGTTTGATTGCTTCAAAATTCAAATATCTTTGAAAAGACTGCAGTATGAAAATACATCAAAAATGCAATTTTTTGACAAAATTGATTTTACTTTAAAAAGTATTTTACTTTTAATTGCAAAAGTGACTAGATGTTGCAATTTCCTTTAAATGAGCTATTATACAGCTCTCTATGATTTTCCAGTGCCCAGCTAGTTGAGGAGGAAAATCAAGCGGAAAGAAAAAAATATCCCGTTTGTGGAGAATAACTTGGTTAAAGTCAATTTTCTTGATTTTCAAGCCAATATATTTTCTTTGTTATTCAAGCCAAAGAGTGGTAAGTTTCCTTAATAGGGGTTTTGGACAAGGTGGTTGTAATGGTGTAATTTTTGTTTTGATCTGACTCTTTTCTTAGGAGTTAGGGGTTTTTATATTTCTTAACTTTGGACGTGATCGTCTCTTAATAGGTTGATAGCTACCGCTGCAACCCGGATAAGATCCTCTTGACTAACACCATTTATGATCAATCCTTATGTCCCACTATACAAGTTTGTATAGGCAAGAGTTCGTTCTTTATTGTAATTACAAAGATCAGCCTGCATTTTTGCCATCTTCTTGTATTTCTGAATGTAATTTTTCCCTTTGTCCTTATACGTTCTTCGGTACAACCTCGCAGAGAATTTAATTTTTTCATTATAGCTTTTGTCACCCCAGTATCTACCCATTATTCTGGTAGCAACTTTTTTCTTATGTTTGTTTCGGTAATCTATATCGTTATCATACCGTTCCTTGCTCTTTTGTTTCGCTGTCTCAATTTTCCCTTCTCGATACCCCTGATCCGTAAGATACCTCTGTTTTGCTCTGTCATATTTCATTTTCTTAAATCCTGGATCACAAGACATCTTAGTAGCAATCCTTACGCGTGCTCGAGCTTTATTGCGTTTGGTGGCATTTTTATCTCTTTTAAATAAACTTTTCTTATATTTCAGGATGTTAGCTTTATTTTTTGTGTAGTAAAGTTTTCTATTAGTAGAAATTTGGATTGTTCTATTTTGATATTGTTTTTGGTTATTCTTTCTTTTTTTCCACTCGCGTGAGACCATATTTTTTTCAAGATTTAAAATTATTAAGCACACAAAATCCCGTGTCGAGTATCTAAAACCTAGCATAAAACAAAACTAATTTTAAAATTTTCAGGTATTTATCTTGTTTGAATTACAAAATTAGTATTATTGGTTAGACACCATAAATATTTTTGCAGTTTAAATAATAAGTTTAGTGATTCTGGACTGAAAACTAAAATAATTGCAATTATGAGACAATAATATGGAGATATGTACTTTACGGGTTACAGGATACAATAATAAATTTGAACTGAGATGAAAAAAAAATTTCTTCCAGGAGACAAAAAGCAAAACTAATTTTAGAATTTTCATGTATTTTTGTTGTTTAAATTAAAAAATTACTATTACTGATTAGGCATCATAAATATTTTTGCAGTTTACATAATAATTTTAGCGATTAAGCCAAAAAAGAAAATTTTGGTTCCAGGAGTTTCGGTTACTATTGAGACAAGTAGCTATTATTACTATAGAGTTCATTACATGGACTGTTTTATTGCTTCAAAATTCAAATATCTTTGAAAAGACTGCAGTATGAAAATACATCAAAAATGCAATTTTTTTGACAAAATTGATTCTACTTTAAAAAGTATTTTATTTTTAAATACAAAAGTGACTAGATGTTGCAATTTCCTTTAAAATGAGCTATTATACAGCTCTCTATGATTTTCCAGTGCCCAGCTAGCTGAGCAGAAAGAAAAAGCGGAAAGAAAAAAATATCCCGTTTGTGGAGAATAACGTGGTAAAAGTCAATTTTCTTGATTTTCAAGCCAATATATTTTCTTTGTTATTCAAGCCAAAGGGAGGTAAGTTTCCTTTATAGAGGATTCGGACAAGGCGGTTCTAATGGTGTACTTTTGTTTTGATCTGACTCTTTTTTTAGGAGTTGGGGGTTTTATATTTCTTGACATTGGAGGTGATCGTCTCTTACTAGGTTGCTAGCTACCGCTGCAACCCGGATCTCTTAACAAAAAGGGTTCGTAGCTCAGAGGTAGAGCCATCGACTGCAGATCGATAGGTCACCGGTTCGAATCCGGTCGGGCCCTAATTTTTCAGAAAGTAATTATGGTTTAAAATCTAATCACTGCTCTTTTACCCCAAACAAGATTTTAATTTATGTCTAATATTAATCATTAAGGAAAATGCATTATCTATATAATGATTTCTTATAATACCTCAATTACTATGGATGAAAGTTCGTTCTTTAATGTAATTTATTTCTGCTACTATGGGCTAAGGTTCGTTCTTTCATGTAAAACTATTAAAACATTTTTTAAGTCTGATGAAGATTTAACTAATGTGTCAAAAGTAAGGTTGCAAGTCGACGATTTTGTTTTGGCCTTATTATAATTGGTATGGTGAAATAATAATATGCATATGGTTCTTAATCATACTTGTTTATGGTCCCATATGGTCTAGTGGCTAGGATAGTTAACTTTCATTCAACAGGCCCGGGTTCGATTCCCGGTGTGGAAAATTTTTGACTCTATAATCTTCGAACAATTTGAACCTTTTATAATTTATAATGATGTATAATATAAATACTGTAATCTTAACTATAGTGAAGTTGCCTATGCAAGTTAGTATAGGGAAGAGTTCGATCTTTATTATAACTATTTATGTCACAGTTAACATGGGCTAGGTGTCCTTCTTTATTGTAACTTTATTGTTAAAACATTTTTTAAGGCTGATGAAGATTTAACTGATGTGTCAAAAGTAAGGTTGTAAGTCGACGATTTTGTTTTGGCCTTATTATAATTGGTATGGTGAAATAATAATATGCATATGGTTCTTAAATCATACTTGTTTATGGTCCCATATGGTCTAGTGGCTAGGATAGTTAACTTTCACTTAACAGGCCCGGGTTCGATTCCCGGTGTGGAAAAATTTTTAACTCTATAATCTTCGAACATTCGAACCTTTTATAATTTATAATGATGTATAATATAAATACTGTAATCTTAACTATAGTGAAGTTGCCTATGCAAGTTAGTATAGGGAAGAGTTCGATCTTTATTATAAAATTATGACGTCACTGCATCAAAAATACAGTTTTTATTGGAAAAAATTTATTCTCTTTTAGAAATAATTTATTTTAGTTACAAAAGGTTTTTAACCCAATTAATTTCCTTTAAAATGAGCTATTGAACAACCCTCTACGATGTTCCAGTGCCAAGCTATCTCTGGAAAAGAAAGAAAAAAAAAAAGAAAAAAATATCTCGTTTGGGGAGAATAACGTGGTAAAAGTCAATTTGCTTGATTTTCAAGCCAATATATTTCCCTTGCTGTTCAAGCCAAGGGACAGAAAGTTTCCTATACAGGGGTTTCGGACAAGGCGATTCTAATGGTGTACTTTTTGTTTTGATCTGACTCCTTTGTTAGGAACTATGGGTTTTTATATTTCTTAACATTGGACGTGATCGTCTCTTACTAGGTTGCTAGCTACCGCTGCAACCCGGATTCTTTATTATAATTAATTATAATCTTATTTTAATTACTATGGCTGGAAGTTTGTTCTTTACTGTAATATAGACTGAAGATCGTTCTTTAATGTACATGAATGAGACCATTTACAGTTTTGACGTTTCTTATATAGTAATTATGACGTCACTGCATCAAAGATGCAGTTTTTGGTGGAAAAATTTATTATCTTTTAGAAATATTTATTTTAGTTTACTATAGATTTTTAACCCAATTAATTTCCTTTAAAATGAGCTATTGGCAGTTTTTGGTGGAAAATTTATTATCTTTTAGAAATAATTTATTTAGTTACTATAGATTTTTAACCCAATTAATTTCCTTTAAAATGAGCTATTGAAGAACCCTCTACGATGTTCCAGTGCCAAGCTATCTCTGGATACAAAGAAAAAAGAAAAAAAAAAGAAAAAAATATCCCGTTTGGGGAGAATAACGTGGTTAAAGTCAATTTTCTTGATTTTAAAGCCAATATATTTCCCTTGCTGTTCAAGCCAAGGGACAGAAAGTTTCCTATACAGGGGTTTCGGACAAGGCGGTTCTAATGGTGTACTTTTTGTTTTGATCTGACTCCTTTTTTTAGGAACTATGGGTTTTTATATTTCTTAACATTGGACGTGATCGTCTCTTACTAGGTTGCTAGCTACCGCTGCAACCGGATCTCAATTATTACTTCTCGATACGCCTGGTTGGTTGAATACCTTTGCTTTTTTCTTTTCAAGTTACTATCTCTGTTGTTTGTGTAGTACTATTTTTTCAACTTGCTTGCAGCTTGCTTGATTGAAACAATTATGTAATTATGAATGAGAACATTTACAGTTCTGACGCTTTTATATACTAATTATGACGTCACGGTGTAATGATTTTATTTCATGATGACGTCATGGCACAATGATATTATTTCATAACGTCTTCAGAACCACAACATAATATCGTGTTTTTCTATTCACGTCATAGCTCTAATATAAAGCTATGACGACATTCATATTTATCTAGTAGGGTTTCAGACAAGGTAATTCTAATGATGTACTTTTGTTTTGATCTGACTCTATTTTTAGGAGTTTGTTATATTTATTAGCATTGGACTGATCGTCTCTTACTAGGTTGCTAGCTACTGCTGCAACCCAGATTCACATATATATTATTTATGAGAGGCAGCCTGGCCGAGTGGTCCAAGGCACTGGTGTTAGCCACCAGTCTCTTCGGAGGCGTGGGTTCAAATCTTACCGCTGGTATACGATTATGTTTGAAATACTGCAGTGTGAAAAGACATCAAAACTGCAGTTTTTGGTGGAAAAATTTATTCACTTTTAGAAATAATTTATTTTAGTTACAAAATGTTTTTAACCCAATTAATTTCCTTTAAAATGAGCCATTGAACAACTCTCTACGATGTTCCAGTGCCAAGCTATCTCTGGATACAAAAGAAAAAAAGAAAAAAAGAAAAAAATATCCCGTTTAGGCAGAATGTTGTAGTAGCTGCCACTTTTCTTGATTTTCAAGCCAATATATTCCCCTTGCTATTCAAGCCAAGGGACAGAAAGTTTCCTATACAGGGGTTTCAGACAAGGCGGTTCTAATGGTGTACTTTTTGTTTTGATCTGACTGCTCTGTTAGGAACTATGGGTTTTTATATTTCTTAACATTGGACGTGATCGTCTCTTACTAGGTTGCTAGCTACCGCTGCAACCCGGATTATGTAATACTAACTACATCCAACGACTATGACGTCATTGGTCAATATTGTATATAAAAAATTAAGTTTTTTCGTAAAAAATAATTAATTGAAAAAAAAATTAAGTGCAAAAGTTGCTAGATCTAGAGATTTCCTTTAAAATGAGCCATGAACAATTCTCTATGATGTTCCAGTGCCAAGCTATCTGTGGCAAAGAAAGAAAGAAAAAATATCCCGTTTAGGCAGAATGTTGTATTAGCTGCCACTTTTCTTGATTTCAAGCCAATATATTTCCCTTGCTGTTCAAGCCAAGGGACAGAAAGTTTCCTATACAGGGGTTTCGGACAAGGCGGTTCTAATGGTGTACTTTTTTGTTTTGATCTGACTCCTTTTTAGGAACTATGGGTTTTTATATTTCTTAACATTGGACGTGATCGCCTCTTACTAGGTTGCTAGCTACCGCTGCAACCCGGATTAAAATGATCCATTGAGCAAACTCTCTACGATGTTCCAGTGCTAAGCTATCTATGGAATATAAAGTTTAAAATACAACCTTACCAGGAACTGTTTGATTGCTTCAAAAATCAAATGTCTTTGAAAAGACAGCAGTATGGAAAGACATCAAAAATACAGTTTTTAGTGGAAAAATTTATCCTGTTTTAAAATAATTTGTTTTAGTTACAAAAAGTTTTTAACCCAATTAATTTCCTTTAAAATGAGCCATTGAACAACTCTCTACGATATTCTAGTGCAAAGCTATCTCTGGAAAAGAAGAAAAAAAAGAAAAAAATATCCCGTTTGTGGAGAATAACGTGGTTAAAGTCAATTTTCTTGATTTTCAAGCCAATATATTTCCCTTGCTGTTCAAGCCAAATTGCGGTAAGTTTCCTTTCAAGGGGTTTCAAACAAGGCGGTTCTAATGGTGTACTTTTTGTTTTGATCTGACTCCTTTTTTAGGAACTATGGGTTTTTACATTTCTTAACATTGGACGTGATAATCTCTTACTAGGTTGCTAGCTACCGCTGCAACCCAGATTTCAGCTTAAATTCGATGATCGAGCCTTTATGTACTACATCCAACGACTATGACGTCATTGATCAATATTGTATATAAAAAATTAAGTTTTTCGTAAAAAAAAATTAATTAAAAAAAATTAAGTACAAATGGCACTAGATCTAGAGATTTCTTTTAAAATGAGCCATTGAACAACTCTCTACGATTTTCCAGTGCCAAGCTATCTGTGGAAGAGAAGAAAGAAAGAAAAAAAGTATCCGTTTGTGGAGAATAACGTGGTTAAAGTCAATTTTCTTGATTTTCAAGCCAATATATTTCTTTGTTATTCAAGCCAAAGGGCGGTAAGTTTTCTTTATAGGGATTTCGGACAAGGTGGTTCTAATGGTGTACTTTTTGTTTTGATCTGACTATTTTTCTAGGAGTTAGGGGTTTTTATATTTCTTAACATTGGACGTGATCGTCTCTTACTAGGTTGCTAATACCGCTGCAACCCTGATTAACAAATTTAATATCATGATTTATTTGTTATTATATGTTATAAGTCTCTGATAGTACAGTGGTCACTATCCCAGTTTGTAATGCGGAAGACCTGGGTTCGATTCCCCGTCAGAGAAAAATTTTAATATATTGAATTTAAAGTAGTATCTCTTAAATTTAATTTTAAAAATTAAACTCAGCTTCCCTACCTCCTAGCTAAATATAATAACTTTAAAATAAATTCATATAGGCTCGAGGTCGTTCTTTATTATATTGAATTGAAATATTCGAACTATTGCTCGGATACCATGGATATTTTTGCAGTTTACACAAGCTGCAAAGAACGAACAGGCTGATCTTTGTAAATTGAGAAAAATTTTACGAATGTTTTACCGCGGATTACAAAAAATATTCAAAATTAAAGATTAAAATTATCTCTGAAAGAATAGATTTTTGATGAAAAGTCAGCTAGAGATGCTTTCGCAAAACTTCATAGTAATATCCAAAAGAAATGTTGCATGTTTAGTGAAAAGCTTTCAAGGTATGGACCGGCAACTGTGGAACAGTTTGCAGATGTAATGGGAAATCTTATACATCACTGTGAATATATGGAGGCATAATTGTCCTTTACTTAGTTTCAGCTTAAATTCGATGATGGGGGTTTCGGACAAGGCGGTTCTAATGGTGTACTTTTTGTTTTGATCTGACTATTTTTCTAGGAGTTAGGGTTTTTTCTAGGAGTTTCTAGGAGCTCTAGGAGCTAGCTACCGCTGTAACCCGGATGCCTTCGCAAAACTTCATAGTAATATCCAAAGGAAATGTCGCATGTTTAGTGAAAAGCTTCCAAGGTATGGACCGGCAACTGTGGAACAGTTTGCAGATGTAATGGGAAATCTTATTCATCACTGTGAATATATGGAGGCATAATTGTCCTTTACTTAGTTTCAGCTTAAATTCGATGATCGAGCCTTTATGTACTACATCCAACGACTATAACGTCATTGATCAGTATTGTATATAAAAAATTAAAGTTTTTCGTAAAAAATAATTAATTTAAAAAAAATTAAGTACAAATGGCACTAGATCTAGAGATTTCCTTTAAAATGAGCCATTGAACAACTCTCTACGATGTTCCAGTACCAAGCTATCTGTGGAAGAGAAGAAAGAAAGAAAAAAATATCCCGTTTGTGGAGAATAACGTGGTTAAAGTCAATTTTCTTGATTTTCAAGCCAATATATTTTCATTTTTATTCAAGCCAAAAGGCGGTAAGTTTCCTTTATAGGGGTTTCGGACAAGGCGGTTATAATGGTGTACTTTTTGTTTTGATCTGACTATTTTTCTAGGAATTAGGGGTTTTTATATTTCTTAACATTGGACGTGATCGTCTCTTACTAGGTTGCTAGCTACCGCTGCAACCCGGATCTTCAGAAACAACAATATAATTTCGTGTTTTTCTATTCACGTCATAGCTCTAATATAAAACAATGATGACTGACATTCATTATTGATCTAGTAGGGTTTCAGACAAGGTAGTTCTAATGATGTGCTTTTGTTACTATATACTATATATTATCTAAACTATAGTTAAGTGGCCTATAAAATTTAGTATAGGCAACAGGTCGTTCTTTATTATAAAAAAATATAACTAATTTTAACATTTTAAGGTATTTTTCTAGCTTGTGTTGAAATATTCAAACTATTGCTCGGATACTATGGATATTTTTGCAGTTTACACAAGCTGCAAAGAACGCACAGGCTGATCTTTGTAAATTGAGAAACATTTTACGAATGTTTTACCAGGACTACGAAAAATATTCAAAATTATAGATTAAAATTATCTCTGAAAGAATAGATTTTGTTGAAAAGTCAGCTAGAGATTCTTTCGCAAAAGTTCATAGTAATATCCAAAAGAAATGTTGCATGTTTAGTGAAAAGCTTCCAAGGTATGGACTGGCAACTGTGGAACAGTTTACAGACGTAATGGGAAATCTTATACATCACTGTGAATATATTTCGATGATCGAGCCTTTATGTAATACTAACTACATCCAACGACTATTACATCATTGATCAATATTGAATATAAAAAATTGAGTTTTTCGTATAAAATAATTAATTAAAAAAATTAAGTACAAATGGCACTAGATCTAGAGATTTCCTTTAAAATGAGCCATTGAACAACTCTCTACAATGTTCCAGTGCCAAGCTATCTGTGGAAAAGAAGAAAGAAAGAAAAAAATATCCTGTTTGTGGAGAATAACGTGGTTGAAGTCAATTTTCTTGATTTTCAAGCCAATATATTTTCTTTGCTATTCAAGCCAAAAGGCGGTAAGTTTCCTTTATAGGGGTTTCGGACAAGGCGGTTCTAATGGTGTACTTTTTGTTTTGATCTGACTCTATTTTTAGGAGTTAGGGGTTTTTATATTTCTTAACATTGGACGTGATCGTCTCTTACTAGGTTGCTAGCTACCGCTGCAACCCGGATTTTAATTACTATTGAGACGGATCGCTCTTACTATACAATTCGTTATTAGTATAGGCTAGTGCTCGTTCTTTATTATAACTTTATTGTAAAATTCTTTTCGAAACTTTGTTGGACTTGTTCAGGACTCTCATGAGCATAGATCCTCGATATCCTTAAAACATAAACTCCATTGCATGATTACCATTAAACTTTGTCATTTTCTGACGGCAGTGATTGCAAGTCTTCATTTATTTGAAGTACCATTCTCTCCACGAAAACCTTCAAGTCAGACTTCCTACTCTCACAAGCTGCGATAACTTCTGAATGATTAGGTGAATTTTCAGAATCAGTGTCCATCACACATTTATTTGAAATAAGGCTGAAAGCAAAAACAAACATACCACAATGGCGAGCTGCAACCACTTCTGGTACAGTGGACATTCCTACAGCATTAATATTTGATGTATTTAATAGCATTTGGCATTCAGACGGTGTCTCATATGCTGGACCACCATTCATGCAATAAACACCTTCGTGAATATTTTCCTTCAAGCCAATTTCGCCTCCAATTTTTAGTGCATATTCACGATATTTTTTATTGTACGCACCTTGCATTGAGGGGAATCTAGTGCCAAATTTGTAATCATTTGGACCGACCAATGGAGATCTTCCAGCTAACCCCGGCATGCTTATATGGTCTTTTATTATCATTATGTCACCAATTTTGTGATTGGACATTAAACTACCAGCAGCATTGCTAATGATCAAACTCTTAACTCCCATTACGTGCAAGACTCGAACCGGTAAAGCGCACTTCCAAGTCGGGTATCCTTCATACGGATGAAATCTACCTTGCATACACACAACTGGGACATTTTTAAGCAGCCCTATTACCATTTGGCCCTTATGCCCTACAACGGTTGAAACAGGGAAATGGGGTATATTTTTGTAATGAATGGTGGTTTTATTTTCTAATAAGTTTCCAAGTTCACTTAACCCAGAGCCACAAATAATTCCTATCTGGCACCTATACTTCGTTTTAGATAACAAAAAATCAGCAATAGCTTTGATCTCATCATAATTAAGAGGGGATTCTTCAACAAGAGGAGTTTGCCGTAGATGATTCCAAATATTGGTTATCAAGTTTTTCAGCTGAGAAGAAAAGCTCATAAAAATCTCATTTGCATTGTCTGAATATGTTTTCATTGTTTCAAATAACGTTACTATTGCTTTATATTGAAACCACTCATCAAGTATCAAAAACCTATCAAAAATAAAAACTAATTTTAAAATTTTCTTATATTTTTCTAGTTTTAGTTAAAAAATTAGAATCATTGCTCAGACACCATAAATATTTTTGCAGTTTACATAATAACTTTAGTCATCCATAAAATAAAATTATTCCATTTGAAATTTTCAGGAATTAATCTAGTTTCAATTAAACAATCAGTTTTTTGTTAAAACTCTAAAGAACCTAATGTATATAATATAACTATATCTACATGCTTTAGATTAAGTTAATAACATTGATTTGATCTTTGTAAGTAAGATGATGTTAATATAATTTGCTATTACAGTGTTGTACAGTGTTGTATCCATAAAGTAATGTATTTTTTAGGATTGGATGTGATCGTCTGTTACTAGGTTGCAAGCTACCGCTGCATCCCAGATCAAGTTGCGTATATAAGTTAGTATAGGCAAGTGTTCATTATATATTATTATAAAATTTTGTTTCATGGATTGCTAAAGTTATTATGTAAAATGTAAAAGTATATATGGTGTCTGAGCTATGATTTTTATTCTTTAATTAAAACTAGAAAAATGCCTGAAAATTTCAAAATTAATTAGTATTTTCGATAGGTTCTTACTACTCAAAACGTGATAATCTAAGGAGGTGTGAGCAAACATAGCTATAAATATATTATGGTCTCAAAAGAATAAAGTAATTTAAGATAAACTTCATTAATCAAATATCTTATTTTATTCTACATGGGCTAGTGATTAGGATAACTGGCTCTCACCCAGTTGGCTGGAGTTTGATTCCCGGTACGGAAAAATTTTACAAATGATTACTTAAGGAATATAATTAAAATAATCATCTATATAATAATTCCTTTTATTACTTCAGTTACTATGGGCTACAGTTCATTCCTTAATGTAACATATTTAAAATAAGTATAAAAATCCAATTCTTTTGATGTATCTATTGATATTAAACTTCCGTTTTTTAGAGTTTCGGTTACTATTGAGACGAGTCGTTCTTACTATACAGTTCGCTACCACGAACTGTTTGATATATGATTACAAACAGGATAAAGCCAACGGCTTTTTCTTCTTTGAAATATTAAGAGACAAACCTCAAACAATAAAGTAGCTGACTAAGTTCAATGTATGCAATGGTTTGTTATTCCAATGATCGTCTTTTAATGTAAAATAAAGAAAGGCAAATAAACACGAATCCGTGATCTTTCTTCTGACAAAAAAAATACAAAATTACACGTTTTTGCAGATAGGAGCTTGAAACTTCTACAGTAGGGTTCTGTAATATGCAGAATCTGATGGTTTGATTTTCATTAAGTTTCTATGATTTTAGTTTTTTTCCCTTTTTTTCGAAAATATAGGTAAATATTCTCAGGCTCGTAACTTTTGATGGGTATAACTAAACTTGATGAAACCAACATATTCAAAATCAGCATAAAAATCGAATTCTTATTGACCTTTTCATTTTTATTATGAGATGTTATCGTCTGTTACTAGGTTGCTAGCTACCGCTGCAACCCGGATTGAATTTTTTTAAAATAAATATGTTTTGCATCATCTTATATATAATGATTCTTTATGACACTTTGGTTACTATGGACTACAGATGGTTCCTTAATGTAATCTCAATTATTACTTCTCGATACGCCTGGTCGGTTGAATACCTTTGTTTTGCTCTCTCAATTATTACTTCTCGATACGCCTGGTCGGTTGAATACCTTTGCTTTTTTCTTTTCAAGATACTATCTCTGTTGTTTGTGTAGTACTATTTTTTCAACTTGCGTGCAGCTTGCTTGATTGAAACCATTATGTAATTATGAATGAGAACATTTACAGTTCTGACGCTTCTTATATAGTAATTATGACGTCACGGCGTAATGATTTTATTGACGTCATAGCGCAATGATATTATTTCATGACGTCTTCAGAAACAACAGTATAATTTCGTGTTTTTCTACTCACGTCATAGCTCTAATATAAAACTATGATGACATTCATTATTTATCTAGTAGGGTTTCAGACAAGGTAATTCTAATGATGTACTTTTGTTTTGATCTGACTCTATTTTTAGGAGTTTTGTTATATTTCTTAGCATTGGACTGATCGTCTCTTACTAGGTTGCTAGCTACTGCTGCAACCCAAATTCACATATATATTTATTTATGAGAGGCAGCCTGGCCGAGTGGTCCAAGGCACTGGTGTTAGCCACCAGTCTCTTCGGAGGCGTGGGTTCAAATCTTACCGCTGGTATACGATTATGTTTGAAAGACTGCAGTGTGAAAAGACATCGAAAATGCAGTTTTTGGTGGAAAAATTTATTCTCTTTTAGAAATAATTTATTTTAGTTACAAAAGGTTTTTAACCCAATTAATTTCCTTTAAAATGAGCTATTGAACAACCCTCTACGATGTTCCAGTGCCAAGCTATCTCTGGATACAAAAAAAAAGAAAAGAGAAAAAAATATCCCGTTTGGGGAGAATAACGTGGTTAAAGTCAATTTTCTTGATTTTCAAGCCAATATATTTCCCTTGCTGTTCAAGCCAAGGGACAGAAAGTTTCCTATACAGGGGTTTCGGACAAGGCGGTTCTAATGGTATACTTTTTGTTTTGATCTGACTCCTTTTTTAGGAACTATGGGTTTTTATATTTCTTAACATTGGACGTGATCGTCTCTTACTAGGTTGCTAGCTACCACTGCAACCCGGATTCAGCCATCTTATCTCTACTGCCTTGATACCGATTTAGCATAATTCCGATCTATAATTAACTAGATCCATTCTTCTTTTACAGTTCTTTTCGTAGTTTAATTTAATTGCTAGTGTTTGTTGAGTTTTTTTTTTGTTTTTTGTTTTTCTTTTTTATTATTATGTACTCCACTTGTACTACTTTTTGTTAGTGGTGGGTAATAAATATTGATTGATTGATTGATTAATCTAATGGTGTGCTTTGTAGTTCAATTATTATAGGCTATAGCTCGTTCTTTAATATAAATACAGTTAAGTTGTCTATGCAAGTTAGTATAGGCAAGAGTTCGTTCTTTATTGTAATTTAAAACAGGCAAAAAAACAAGTCCATTATTCATTATTCACTGTACACATCATAAGAACCAGATACCAAAAAGCGAAGGAAGCGTAGTTTCCTGCTACCAGATCCCTGCAGTTTAAGGGAGTAACACTCCCGGCAGGTACAACAGCCCTTGCGACAAGAAACTCCCCTCTTTTGTTCGCTAATTAGCGAAATTGAATTATAATCAGATTATCAAACCAAATTAAAAAGATAGTAAAATAATAGATGACCTTATATGAGTGAATAAATACATCCAAATGGTAAAATAGTCCGTAAATATAAATTTATTATTTCACTTATTTCGAAACTGACAGTCACTGCAATCCACTGTAATTTGTTCCAAGTTTAATCCGGCTTAAATATCAATGGTTAGTCAATTTTCTTGATTTTCAAGCCAATATATTTTTTTTGTTATTCAAGCCAAAGGACGGTAAGTTTGCTATATAGAAGTTTTGGACAAGGCGGTTCTTATAGCGTACTTTTGTTTTGATCTGAATCTTTTTTCAGGAGTTATGAGTTACTTTAGTTTTTACTATGGGGCGTGATCGTCTCTTACTAGGTTGTTAGCTACCGCAGCAACCTGGATTACTAACCAATACTATATTTAAGTAGCCTATAAAATTTAGTATAGGCAAGAGGTCGTTCTTTATTATAACTATCTCTGGAAACAAAAGAAAAAAAAATTTCCCGTTTAGGCAGAATGTTGTAGTAGCTGCCACTTTTCTTGATTTTCAAGCCAATATATTTCCCTTGCTGTTCAAGCCAAGGGACAGAAAGTTTACTATTCAGGGGTTTCGGATAAGGCGGTTGTAATGGTGTACTTTTTGTTTTGATCTGACTCCTTTTTTAGGAGCTAGAGGTTTTTAAATTTTTTAACATTGGACTTGATCGTCTCTTACTAGGTTGCTAGCTACCGCTGCAACCCGGATAATGCTAGCTACCGCTGCAACCCGGAATTCTTAACATTGGACTGGTCGTCTATTACTAGGTTGCTAGCTACCGCTGCAACCCAGATTCTATGCTATATGATTACAAACAGGAAGAAGCCTACGGCTTTTTCTTCTTTGAAATAGTAAGAGACGAACCTCAAACAATCAAGTAGCTAACTATCGTCCCTTAATGTAATGAAGTCTTTTGGAACCGCTGAATTGAGAGGCTGGACAGAAAAATGTTCAACCAATGTAGATTTTGCACTTTCTGTCAGTTTCTGAAGGATTGCAGCTTCCGGTATTTCAGGTAAATTATCAACACCAACCGCTTTTTCAGCAAGACGTGCTTCAAGTATTTTATTTAAATCTTCTAGGGTGTATGCACGTATTGTTTTATAGAGACGGTTGTTCTCTCTTAACCAGAACAGTGCTCCATGGACTATTCTCAGATCTATTAGTGCAGTCCAAACATTCTTGTTGTAAGTAGGCTGACCATTGACAATGACTACAAAACTATCAATGTTAAGAAGTTTTTCAGGCTGAATATCTGCATTTGCTTGCACAACAACAGGTAGATATACTATTCTCCCCTTAAGAGCGTCAACAAGTTCTGTTCTAGGTCTCTTCAATGCAGTTAACTGCCCTAATCTGACGATCGTAAGACAAGGCATTACAAATCGAATCATTGCCATTTCAAAATTATTTAAACACTTTATACATTCCGGTGTACAGTCTATATGAAGGTTATTTAATACTGATCGGACATTCTCCTGACTTTTCAAGATTTTCCCAGCACAGTAATCACAGACAGAGAATGAATCTATGACATCCTCTTTCCAACCTGTACAATGAATTAGCTGTTCTCTGTCATCTTTGGGTATGTCCTGTTGTAGGTGTTCTAAAATCGTGGCCATCATTACATCAAAACCTTTCTTATTTGAAAGGGATTTTAGACTCTTCAATTGGTATTTTGTCTTTATCTGCTCGCAACTGTCACAATGCATGGTGGGGTATACATCCCTGATGTTAGCTACCTTATCAAGGCTCTCACCAAATAATTTTATTATTGTATTTTCATCCACAGAAACTCTAATATTGCTATCACCGTAGATGAAGTCTTGACTATTATTACGACAGAGTCTACTTGACACTTCTTCTATATAATGACTTAGTTCCTTGTGCGAGCCCTCGACTTTTAGTAGATTAATATGTTGTATAATCTTACATTTTGATACTGCCTTATATACGCTATTACTGAAACAGTTCAAGACAGGAAAATGTGGAGCTAGTGCCCTTAGAGAACGCAAATAGCTCTGACATCCCTCATTTGGGCTACAGTATAACGAATGCCCATGCTTTCTTGTGTCCCTGTAACTGATTCCACAATAATCCAAGCCGCCAAGGTAGAAATTAACCACTTTGTCAGTTGAATATTTTAATGCTATATTATTTTCAAGGATATCAAAAAGAATTTGACATATTTCAATATCCGTCGGATAGAGCTTGCAGATATCAGGGTGACATTGCCAAGTAACCTGCTGCCCAATTTTTGGTTTTGAATGTTTACACAGATTGTTATAGGTGACTTCAGCCATCATAATTTCCTTGTCAGATCTAGATTAAGAGCATTTTTCAATAGTTGTCTCGTACTTTTCAGGACAGTTTGTTCTACTAAACAGAGAATTTTTTGCCAAATATTCAGTAGAACTAAAAGAACTGTTTAAAACACAGTTAGAAATGCTTTTTTCTTGATTCGGTGTTCCAGGAATTTCTAAATCATTAGTCTTACAAACACATATACTAATAATAACCCTAACAGGCTCGTTTTCGCCATAATTGAAAAACATTGCTTTTCCTTCGCTGTTGATAGGTATGCTTGTATATATATTTTTATTGCTGCTACATAAACTGCAATTGCTCCTTCCAAAATTAATATACGAATTTTCAAAGAAGTACGCCTCCGTATATTCACTGTGTTGTCGAACATTTTCCATTGCATCTATAAATTGTTCCGCAGTTGCCAATCCATACCTTGGAAGCTTTTCATTAAACTGACAACGTTTCATTTGGATATTACTATGAAGCTTTGCCAAAGCATTTCTAGCCGACTTTTCAACAGCATCCGCTCTTTCAAAGAGAATTTTAATCTGTAATTTTGAATACTTTTCGTGATCTTGATAAAACATGCGTAAAATGTTTCTCAATTTACGAAGATCAGCCTGCATTTTTGCCATCTTCTTGTATTTCTGAATGTAAGTTTTCCCTTTGTCCTTATGTGTTCTTCGGTACAACCTCGCAGAGAATTTAATTTTTTCATTATAGCTTTTGTCACCCCAGTATCTACCCATTATTCTGGTAGCAACTTTTTTCTTATGTTTGTTTCGGTAATCTTCATCATTATCATACCGTTCCTTGCTCTTTTGTCTAGCCTTCTCAATTCTTGCTTCTCTGTAATCTTTATCATTGTGATAACGCTCCTTGATCTTTTGTCTAGCCTGCTCAATTTTTACTTCTCGATACGCCTGGTTGGTTGAATACCTTTGCTTTTCTCTTTTCAAGATACTATCTCTGTTGTTTGTGTAGTACTGTTTTTTTAACTTGCGTGCAGCTTGCTTGATTGAAACCATTATGTAATTATGAATGAGAACATTTACAGTTCTGACGCTTCTTATATAGTAATTATGACGTCACGGCGTAATGATTTTATTTCATGATGACGTCATAGCGCAATGATATTATTTCATGACGTCTTCAGAAACAACAATATAATTTCGTGTTTTTCTATTCACGTCATAGCTCTAATATAAAACTATGATGACATTCATTATTTATCTAGTAGGGTTTCAGACAAGGTAATTCTAATGATGTACTTATGTTTTGATTGGACTCTATTTTTAGGAGTTTTGTTATATTTCTTATCATTGGACTGATCGTCTCTTACTAGGTTGCTAGCTACTGCTGCAACCCAGATTCACATATATAGTTATTTATGAGAGGCAGCCTGGCCGAGTGGTCCAAGGCACTGGTGTTAGCCACCAGTCTCTTCGGAGGCGTGGGTTCAAATCTTACCGCTGGTATACGACTATGTTTGAAAGACTGCAGTGTGAAAAGACATCAAAAATGCAGTTTTTGGTGGAAAAATTTTTTCTCTTTTAGAAATAATTTATTTTAGTTACAAAAGGTTTTTAACCCAATTAATTTCCTTTAAAATGAGCTATTGAACAACCCTCTACGATGTTCCAGTGCCAAGCTATCTGTGGAAAAGAAAAAAAGAAAAAAATATCCCGTTTAGGCAGAATGTTGTAGTAGCTGCCACTTTTCTTGATTTTCAAGCCAATATATTTCCCTTGCTGTTCAAGCCAAGGGACAGAAAGTTTCCTATACAGGGGTTTCGGACAAGGCGGTTCTAATGGTGTACTTTTTGTTTTGATCTGACTCCTTTGTTAGGAACTATGGGTTTTTATATTTCTTAACATTAGACGTGATCGTCTCTTACTAGGTTGCTAGCTACCGCTGCAACCCGGATTGCTAGCTACCGCTGCAACCCGGATTTTCTTCTTTGAAATAGTAAGAGACAAACCACAAGTAACTACCCCTGGAACAACCATATATCAGTTACTATGCATGAGCGATCGTTCTTTACTGTAAACTTGCTAGGTTGCTAGCTACTGCTGCAACCCAGATTCACATATATATTATTTATGAGAGGTAGCCTGGCCGAGTGGTCCAAGGCACTGGTGTTAGCCAACAGTCTTTTCGGAGGCGTGGGTTCAAATATTAACGCTGGTATACGATTATGTTTGAAAGACTGCAGTGTGAAAAGACATCAAAAATGCAGTTTTTGGTGTAAAATTTTTTTCTCTTTTAGAAATAATTTATTTTAGTTACTATAGATTTTTATCCCAATTAATTTCCTTTAAAATGAGCCATTGAACAACTTTCTACGATGTTCCAGTGCCAAGCTATCTCTGGAAACAAAGAAAAGAAGAAAAAAAGAAAAAACGAAAAAAAAAATATCCCGTTTAGGCAGAATGTTGTAATAGCTGCCACTTTTCTTGATTTTCAAGCCAATATATTTCCCTTGCTGTTCAAGCCAAGGGACAGAAAGTTTAATATGCAGGGGGACAAGGCGGTTCTAAAGGTGTACTTTTGAATTTGATCTGACTCCTTTCTTAGGAACTATGGGTTTCTATATTTTTTAACATTGGACGTGATCGTCTCTTACTAGGTTAGTAGCTACCGCTGCAACCCGGATGCATGTCGACTATTTTGTTTTGGCCTTATTATAATTGGTATGGTGAAATAATAATATGTATATGGCTCTTAAATCATACTTCTTTTTTGTTCCATATGGTCTAGTGGCAAGGGTAGTTAACTTTCACTTAACAGGCTCGGGTTCGATTCCCGGTGTGGGAAAATTTTTAACTCTATAATCTTCGAACATTTGAACCTTTTATAACTTACAATGATGTATAATATAAATACTGTAATCTCAACTATAGTGAAGTTGCGTATGCAAGTTAGTATAGGGAAGAGTTCGATCTTTATTATAATTTTTGGCCCTCTTAGGCTCTGGTTCTTTACTCTGGATCTACATCTGCTTCTAGCAATCGGTTTGATTTCAATTGTGATGCAGAGTTAGCAGGGATTATCAAACCCCCCCTACTCGAAGCAGTCACTGCATCAATGCCTTCTGGCTTTGGGGCCATCAACCCTTTCATGTTTCCATAATATTCCCAAACTATTTTTCCTGCTCCAGTCCTTCCTGCCTTATCTTTTTGATCCCTTTACTGCCTTTTCAGATTTTTCATTTTAATTTGGTGTTGCTCTGAAGAATAGTGTATTCCATCTTCTAAGAAGGTAGATTTATTTTAGATTTAGACGGTTTATTTTATTTTAAAATTTTAATATATTGACTTTAAATATAACTGTACAAGCCTATACTATAGTAAAGTGGCCTACAAAATTTAGTATAGGCAAAAGGTCGTTATTTATAATAATCAGCTTAAATTCGATGATCGAGCCTTTATGTAATACTAACTACATTCAGCGACTATGACGTCATTGATCAATATTGTATATAAAAAATTAAGTTTTTCGTAAAAAATAATTAATTAAAAAAAAATGAAGTGCAAAAGGCGCTAGATCTAGAGATTTACTTTAAAATGAGCTATTGAACAACTATCTACGATGTTCCAGTGCCAAGCTATCTCTGGATACAAAGAAAAAAAAAATATCCCGTTTAGGCAGAATGTTGTAGTAGCTGCCACTTTTCTTGATTTTCAAGCCAATATATTTCCCTTGCTGTTCAAGCCAAGGGACAGAAAGTTTCCTATACAGGGGTTTCGGACAAGGCGGTTCTAATGGTGTACTTTTTGTTTTGATCTGACTCCCCTTTTAGGAACTATGGAATTTTATATTTCTTAACATTGGACGTGATCGTCTCTTACTAGGTTGCTAGCTACCGCTTCAACCCGGACCACAAAATATCAGTTAGTATGGGAGAGAGATCGTTCTTTACTGTAATGCTGTTCAAGCCAAGGGACAGAAAGTTTCCTATACAAGCGTTTCGGACAAGGCGGTTCTAATGGTGTACTTTTTGTTTTGATCTGACTCCGTTTTTAGGAACTATGGGTTTTTATATTTCTTAACATTGGACGTGATCGTCTCTTACTAGGTTGCTAGCTACCGCTGCAACCCGGATCTTTGTTATTCAAGCCAAAGGGCGGTAAGTTTCCTTTATAGGGGTTTCGGACAAGGCGGTTCTAAGGTGTATTTTTTGTTTTGATCTGACTCTTTTTTTAGGAGTTGGGGGGTTTTATATTTCTTAACATTGGAGGTGATCGTCTCTTAATAGGTTGCTAGCTACCGCTGCAACCCGGATGACACCATGTATAATCCATCCTTTACGTAAAATGTTTGAAAAATAAAATAATTTTTTTAATTTTTACATCTAGTCACTCATTATGTCATATTTGGTTATTCTTGTCGAAAGATAAACGTGTATAAATATTCTATTCACTTATTATGTCATATGTTGATATACAAAAAAATTAATCTCTTTGTATATTTTGAACAAGTTGTAAACAGTAACCTTATCAATGTGATTATAATAACTTTATATTCGTTCTTTATTATAAAAAGTTTCCTATACAGGGGTTTCGGACAAGGCGGTTCTAATGGTGTACTTTTTATTTTGATCTGACTCCTTTTTTAGGAACTATGGGTTTTTATATTTCTTAACATTGAACGTGACGTCTCTTACTAGGTTGCTAGCTACCGCTGCAACCCGGACAAAAACAATCAAGTAGCTAACTAAATTAAATATTTACAAGTTTTTGTTATTCCAATGATCGTCTTTTAACGTAAACTAGGTTGCTAGCTATCACTGCAACCCGGATATAAAATGTAAACCTGAATACAAATAGGAAAAAGCCTAGGGCTTTTTCTTCTTTGAAATAGTAAGAGACGAACCTCAAACAATCAAGTTGCTAACTAATTCCAATGTATGCAATGGTTTTTATTCAAATGATCATTGTTTAATGTAATTATTTCATTTTGTACTATTATCGTCTCTCACTAGGTTGCTATCTCCCACCGCATACTGGATTCCAGTTATTATGGGCTATAGTCCGTCCTTTAATGTAAGAACCTTTTTGAAATACCACGAACTGTTTGATTTATGTATCATATTGTTAAGTTTACAACTTTAATTAATGACGTCATAGTCTAAGTGTCTAACACGATCAGCCGATAATCGAAAGGTTGGTGGTTCCAATCCAGCCAGGGTCGTTTTCTTTTAATTTGTAATTCAGCTATAAATAAAACCATATTATTACTATATCATTAACTATAATTAAGTTGAGTATCTAATCCTGTATAGGCAAGAGATCGTTCTTTATTATATGTGTGTGTAAGTTTTTATGTGTGTGTGTGTAATTTTTTGTGTGTGTGTGTAACTTGTTGTGTGTGTAAGTTTTTGTGTCTGTGTTTGTAAGTTTTTTTTTGTGTGTAAGTTTTTGTGTGTGTGTGCAAGTTTTTGTGTGTGTGTACAAGTTTTTGTGTGTGTGTGTAAGTTCTTGTGTGTGTGTGTGTAAGTTTTTGTGTGTGTGTAAGTTTTTGTGTGTGTGTGTGTAAGTTTTGTGTGTGTGTAAGTTTTTTGTGTGTGTAAGTTTTTGTGTGTGTGTAAGTTTTAGTGTGTGTGTGTAAGTTTCTGTGTGTGTGTGTGTAAGTTTGTGTGTGTGTGTGTAAGTTTTTGTGTGTGTGTAAGTTTTTGTGTGTGTGTGTGTGTTTGTAAGTTTTTTTTTGTGTGTGTGTGTGTGAGTTTTTGTGTGTATGTTGAATTACTAACCTATATTATGATTAAGTGGCGTATAAAATTTAGTAATGACAAGAGGTCGTTCTTTATTATACACAGGAAAAAGCCTACGGCTTTTTCTTCTTTTAAATAGTAAGAGACGAGTCTCAAATAATCAAGTAGCTAGCTAATTCCAAAGGTATTCAATTTTTGTTATTCCAATGATCGTTTTTTGTTGTAAATTACCATGAACTGTTTGATTGCTTCAAAATTCAAATATCTTTGAAAAGACTGCAGTATGAAATACATCAAAAATGCAATTTTTTTGAAAAAATTGATTCTACTTTAAAAAGTATTTTATTTTTAAATACAAAAGGCACTAGATGTAGCAATTTCCCTTTAAAATGAGCTATTATACAGCTCCCTATGATTTTCCAGTGCCCAGCTAGCTGAGCAGAAAGAAAAAGCGGAAAGAAAAAAATATCCCGTTTGTGGAGAATAACGTGGTAAAAGTCAATTTTCTTGATTTTCAAGCCAATATATTTTCTTTGTTATTCAAGCCAAAGGGAGGTAAGTTTCCTTTATAGAGGATTCGGACAAGGCGGTTTCTAATGGTGTACTTTTTGTTTTGATCTGACTCTTTTTTTTAGGAGCTATGGGTTTTTATATTTCTTAACATTGGACGTGATCGTCTCTTACTAGGTTGCTAGCTACCGCTGCAACCCGGATTTGTTTTAATTACAAAAGGTTTTTAACCCCATTAATTTCCTTTAAAATGAGCCATTGAACAACTCTCTACGATGTTCCAGTGCCATGCTATCTGTTGAAGTACTAACCTATACTATAATTAAGTGGCGTATAAAATTTAGTATAGGCAAGAGGTCGTTCTTTATTATAACAACCCGGATATCATAAAACAATTAATTAGCTTTTTACACATATCTCATATGGTCTAGTGGTTTAGGATAGTTGGCTTTCAACCAATTGGCTTGGGTTCAAATCCCGGTGTGGGAATTATTTTTAAAACAAAATCAGGTGAAATTAATTAGCTAATTTGACAAGACATAGGTAACTAAGGGCAAGAGTTCGTTCTTTACTATAAAACAGGCTCGGGTTCGATTCCCGGTGTGGGAAAATTTTTAACTCTATAATCTTCGAATATTTGAACCTTTTATAATTTATAATGATGTATAATATAAATACTGTAATCTTAAACTATATTAACTATAGTGAAGTTGCGTATGCAAGTTAGTATAGGGAAGAGTTCGATCTTTATTATAATAACAAGCCAATATATTTTCTTTGTTATTCAAGCCAAAGGGTGGTAAGTTTCCTTTATGGAGGATTTGGACAAGGCGGTTCTAATGGTGTACTTTTTGTTTTGATCTGACTCTTTTTTTAGGAGCTACGGGTTTTTATATTTCTTAACATTGGAGGTGATCGTCTCTTACTAGGTTGCTAGCTACCGCTGCAACCCGGATCAAGCCAATATATTTCCCATTTTCGTAAAAACCGGTTCTATTTTAAAGATAATTTGTTTTAGTTATAAAAAATTTTCAACCTCATTAATTTCCTTTAAAATGAGCCATTGAACAACTCTCTACGATGTTACAGTGCCAAGCTATCTGTGTAATTACTAACCTATACTATAATTAAGTAGCGTATAAAATTTAGTATAGGCAAGAGGTCGTTCTTTATTATAATATTTCCCCAACTTATTTCAAGCTACAAAATATTTTGAAGATATTTTAAATCCGGATTGCAGTGGTACTCTGGGTTGAAATCCGAGTTTCAGTTACTATGGGCTAAAGTTTGTTCCTTAATGTACATGCTATCTTTTGAATTACTAACCTATACTATAATTAAGTGGCGTATAAAATTTAGTATAGGCAAGAGGTCGTTCCTTATTATAAAAAATTACATAATCCCTATTTATGTTTCAGTTAACATGGGCAAGGTGTCGTTCTTTATTGTACTGATAACAAACTGATTACACACAGGAAAAAGCCTACGGCTTTTTCTTCTTTGAAATAGTAAGAGACGAGTCTCAAGTATTCACCTTTTATAATCTATAATGATGTATAATATAAATACTGTATTATGTTAGCATTGGACGTGATCGTCTCTTATTGTGATATCTGTTGAAGTACTAACCTATACTATAATTAAGTGGCGTATAAAATTTAGTATAGGCAAGAGGTCGTTCTTTATTATAACAACCCGGATATCATAAAACAATTAATTAGCTTTTTACACATATCTCATATGGTCTAGTGGTTTAGGATAGTTGGCTTTCAACCAATTGGCTTGGGTTCGAATCCCGGTGTGGGAATTATTTTTAAAACAAAATCAGGTGAAATTAATTAGCTAATTTGACAAGACATAGGTAACTAAGGGCAAGAGTTCGTTCTTTACTATAAAACAGGCTCGGGTTCGATTCCCGGTGTGGGAAAATTTTTAACTCTATAATCTTCGAATATTTGAACCTTTTATAATTTATAATGATGTATAATATAAATACTGTAATCTTAACTATATTAACTATAGTGAAGTTGCGTATGCAAGTTAGTATAGGGAAGAGTTCGATCTTTATTATAATTTTATATCAGTTACTATGGGAGAGAGATCGTTCTTTACTGTAATTTATTGTAAATAATTTGTTTTAATTACAAAATGTTTTTAACCCCATTAATTTCCTTCAAAATGAGCCATTGAACATCTCTCTACAATATTCCAGTGCCATGCTATCTGTTGAATTACTAACCTATACTATAATTACGTGGCGTATAAAATTTAGTATAGGTAAGAGGTCGTTCTTTATTATAATTCTTATATAGTAATTATGACGTCACTGCATCAAAAATACAGTTTTTATTGGAAAAATTTATTCTCTTTTAGAAATAATTTATTTTAGTTACAAAAGGTTTTTAACCCAATTAATTTCCTTTAAAATGAGCTATTGAACAACCCTCTACGATGTTCCAGTGCCAAGCTATCTGTGGAAAAGAAAAAGAAAAAAAAAAAGAAAAAAATATCCCGTTTGGGGAGAATAACGTGGTAAAAGTCTATTTTCTTGATTTTCAAGCCAATATATTTTCTTTATTATTCAAGCCAAAGGGCGGTAAGTTTCCTTTATGGAGGATTTGGACAAGGCGGTTCTAATGGTGTACTTTTTGTTTTGATCTGACTCTTTTTTTAGGAGCTACGGGTTTTTATATTTCTTAACATTGGAGGTGATCGTCTCTTACTAGGTTGCTAGCTACCGCTGCAACCCGGATATTCATGAATGAGACCATTTACAGTTTTGACGTTTCTTATATAGTAATTATGACGTCACTGCATCAAAAATACAGTTTTTATTGGAAAAATTTATTCTCTTTTAGAAATAATTTATTTTAGTTACAAAAGGTTTTTAACCCAATTAATTTCCTTTAAAATGAGCTATTGAACAACCCTCTACGATGTTCCAGTGCCAAGCTATCTCTGGAGACAAAGAAAAAAGAAAAAAATATCCCGTTTGGGGAGAATAACGTGGTAAAAGTCTATTTTCTTGATTTTCAAGCCAATATATTTTCTTTGTTATTCAAGCCAAAGGGCGGTAAGTTTTCTTTATAGAGGATTCGGACAAGGTGGTTCTAATGGTGTACTTTTTGTTTTGATCTGACTCTTTTTTTAGGAGTTGGGGGGTTTTATATTTCTTAACATTGGAGGTGATCGTCTCTTACTAGGTTGCTAGCTACCGCTGCAACCCGGATTCCCTTAAAATGAGTCGTTGAACAACTCTCTACGATGTTCCAGTGCCAAGCTATCTGTGGAAAAGAAAAAAATATACCGTTTAGGCAGAATGTTGTAGTAGCTGCCACTTTTTTATTTTCAAGCCAATATATTTCCCTTGCTGTTCCAGCCAAGGAACAGCAAGTTTCCTATACAGGGGTTTCGGACAAGGCGGTTCTATTGGTGTACTTTTTGTTACTCACTTTTTTTTACGAGTTATTGGTTTTTATATTTCTTAACAGTGGACGTGATCGTATCTTACTAGGTTGCTAGCTACCGCTGCAACCCGGATAACCTATACTATAGTTAAGTGGCCTATAAAATTTAGTATAGGCAAGAGATCGTTCTTTATTATAACCTCAAACAATCAAGTAGCTAACTAAGTCCAATGTATGCAATGGCTTGTTATTGTAATGATCTTCTTTTAATGTAATTTCGTAAGAAAAATGATTCTATTTTAAAAATAATTTGTTTTATAATTACAAAAAGTTTTTAACCCCATTAATTTGCTTTAAAATGAGCCGTTAAACAACTATCTACGATGTTGCAGTGCCAAGCTATCTGTAGAATTACTAACCTTTACTATAATTAAGTGGCGTATAAAATTTAGTATAGGCAAGAGGTCGTTCTTTATTATAACAACCTACGATTGATCAATCTTTAACCCAAAATTTTAATCTTATTTTAGTTACTATGGGCTGGAAGTTCGTTCTTTACTTTGCCAGTGCCAAGCTAAATGTGGAATTACTAACCTATAGTATAATTATGTAGCGTATAAAATTTAGAATAAGCAAGAGGTCGTTCTTTATTATAATCAATTTCTGTGTGGGAAATTTTTACTTATGATGATAATTAAAATTTCTTAATGTAATAAAAATAATTAATTTTAATTACAAAAGGTTTTAATCCCAATAATTTCCTTTAAAATGAGTCATTCAACAACTCTCTACGATGTCCCAGTGCCATGCTATCTGTTGAACTACTAACCTATACTATAATTAAGTGGCATATAAAATTTAGTATAGGCAAGAGGTCGTTCTTTATTATAAAATTGTTAATCAAAGAGACACCGGGTTACAGCTGCTGCTGCTACCCGGAAACCGCTACAATTTGGATAGCTTGTAGTGACCCCTGGAACCACCGTATATCAGTTACTATGGGCAAGAGATCGTTCTTTACTGTAATTGATTTTCAAGCCAATATACTTCCCTTGCTGTTCAAGCCAAGGGACAGAAAGTTTACTATACAGGGGTTTCGGACAAGGCGGTTCTAATGGTGTACTTTTTGTTTTGATCTGACTCCTTATTTAGGAGCTATGGGTTTTTATATTTCTTAACATTGGACGTGATCGTCTCTTACTATGTTGCTAGCTACCGCTGCAACCCGGATATGGCTTAGGATAGTTGGCTTTCAACAATTTAGCTTGGGTTCGAATCCCGGTGTGGGAATTATTTTTAAAACAAAATCAGGTGAAATTAATTAGCTAATTTGACAAGACATAGGTAACTAAGGGCAAGAGTTCGTTCTTTATTATAATCTAGTGGCTAGGGTAGTTAACTTTCACTTAACAGGCTCGGGTTCGATTCGCGGGGTGGGAAAATTTTTAACTCTATAATCTTCAAACATTTGAACCTTTTATAATTTATAATGATGTATAATATAAATACTGTAATCTTAACTATAGTGAAGTTGCGTATGCAAGTTAGTATAGGGAAGAGTTCGATCTTTATTATAACTAGCTACCGCTGCAACCCGGATCTTTTCTTAGGAGTTAGGGGTTTTTACATTTCTTAACATTGGAAGTGATCGTCTCTTACTAGGTTGCTAGCTACCACTGCAACCTGGATGTTACTGATTAAGCTATGTATTCTAACACCCCCTTTATATAACCGTTTATTAAACCATAGGCATCTTATCATTCTTTATTATATGATTACAAACAGGAAAAAGCCTACGGCTTTTTCTTCTTTGGAATAGTAAGAGACGACCTGGCTACAAACTATGATTATGGCATCAATGATCAATCTTTAATATGAAATGTTCTTTATTGTAATGGTTTGTTCTTTACTAGGTTTCAGACACCTCTGCAGCCATGATACTGATGGAAATTACATAATCCCTAGTTATGTTTCTTTTAACATGGGCTAGGTGTCGTTCTTTATTGTAAACCCGGATACTTTATTATGAAATAAATTACAAACAGGAAAAAGCCTACGGCTTTTTCTTCTTTGGAATAGTAAGAGACAATCCTCAAATAATCAGGCAGCTAAAGGATTATAATTTGTTCTTTAACATAAACTTCATTAATCGGATATTTTAATATATCCTATATGGTCTAGAGGTTGGGATAGCTCTCACCCAGTAGGCTTGAGTTCAATTTCTGTTTGGGAAATTTTTATTTATGATGATTTCTTAAGGAACATAATTAAAATTTCTTAATGTAATAAAAATAATTTGTTTTAATTACAAAAGGTTTTTAACCCCATTAATTTCCTTTAAAATGAGCCATTGAAAAACTCTCTACGATGTTCCAGTGCCATGCTATCTGTTGAAGTACTAACCTATACTATAATTAAGTGGCGTATAAAATTTAGTATAGGCAAGAGGTCGTTCTTTATTATAACAACCCGGATATCATAAAACAATTAATTAGCTTTTTACACATATCTCATATGGTCTAGTGGTTTAGGATAGTTGGCTTTCAACCAATTGGCTTGGGTTCAAATCCCGGTGTGGGAATTATTTTTAAAACAAAATCAGGTGAAATTAATTAGCTAATTTGACAAGACATAGGTAACTAAGGGCAAGAGTTCGTTCTTTACTATAAAACAGGCTCGGGTTCGATTCCCGGTGTGGGAAAATTTTTAACTCTATAATCTTCGAATATTTGAACCTTTTATAATTTATAATGATGTATAATATAAATACTGTAATCTTAACTATATTAACTATAGTGAAGTTGCGTATGCAAGTTAGTATAGGGAAGAGTTCGATCTTTATTATAACAAGCCAATATATTTTCTTTGTTATTCAAGCCAAAGGGCGGTAAGTTTCCTTTATGGAGGATTTGGACAAGGCGGTTCTAATGGTGTACTTTTTGTTTTGATCTGACTCTTTTTTTAGGAGCTACGGGTTTTTATATTTCTTAACATTGGAGGTGATCGTCTCTTACTAGGTTGCTAGCTACCGCTGCAACCCGGATCAAGCCAATATATTTCCCATTTTCGTAAAAAACCGGTTCTATTTTAAAGATAATTTGTTTTAGTTATAAAAAATTTTCAACCTCATTAATTTCCTTTAAAATGAGCCATTGAACAACTCTCTACGATGTTACAGTGCCAAGCTATCTGTGTAATTACTAACCTATACTATAATTAAGTAGCGTATAAAATTTAGTATAGGCAAGAGGTCGTTCTTTATTATAATTTGGTCTTTAAGTTATCATATACTGTTAAAATTCTTTCTTATATGAACATTTCTTGGTGTAGTGGTTAGCACTTAAGACTTTGAATCCTGCGATCCGAGTTCAAATCCTGGCGGAAGGTCGTTATTAAATGTAGCTTACTTATACTACCATTTAGGTTTCTGCTGTAATTCTTTCTTTTCAAAATTAAATTAGTTACTATCGCCTAGAGTTAGTTCTTTACCACATCGTAATAATTTGTTTTATAATAATAATTAATTTTTTTAATTACAAAAGGTTTCTATATACAGCAGTTTCCTTTAAAATGAGCCATTACACAGCTCTTTACTATGACAACGAACCGTTTAATTTAATACTTAAGTTACTATGGGTTAAAGTTCGTTCCTTATAGTAAATTCTAGCTAAAATAATGAAGATAATATGAATGAACCACAGGGTTCAGTTTCTTTGGACTTGAGTTCGTTTTTTAACTATAAATACAAACAGGAAAAAGCCTACGGCTTTTTCTTCGTTTAAATAGTAAGAGACGAAACTCAAACAATCAAGTAGCTAACTAAGTCCAATGTATGGAATGGTTTGTTATTTCAGTGATCGTCTTTTAATGTAATTTAAAATGAGCTATTGAACAACTCTCTACGATGTTCCAGTGCCAAGCTATCTGTGGAATTACTAACCTATACTATAATTCAGTGGCGTATAAAATTTAGTATAGGCATGAGGTCGTTCTTTATTATATCAAGACAGGAAAATGTGGAGCTAGTGCCCTTAGAGAACGCAAATAGCTCTGACATCCCTCATTTGGGCTACAGTATAACGAATGCCCATGCTTTCTGGTTTCTCTGTAATTGATTTCACAATAATCCAAGCCGCCAAGGTAGAAATTAACCACTTTGTCAGTTGAATATTTCAATGCTATATTATTTTCAAGGATATCAAAAAGAATTTGACATAATTAAATATCCGTCGGATAGAGCTTGCCGATATCAGGGTGACATTGCCAAGTAACCTGCTGCCCAATTTTTGGTTTCGAATGTTTACTCAGATTGTTATAGGTGACTTCAGCCATCATAATTTCCTTTTCAGATCTAGATTCAGAGCATTTTTCAATAGTTGTCTCGTACTTTTCAGGACAGTTTGTTCTACTACACAGAGAATTTTTTGCCAAATCTTCAGTAGAACTAAAAGAACTGTTTAAAACACAGTTAGAAATGCTTTTTTATTGAGTCGGTGTTCCAGGAATTTGTTCTAAATCATTAGTCTTACAAACACATATACTAATAACCCTAACAGGCTCGTTTTCGCCATAATTGAAAAACATTGCTTTTCCTTCGCTGTTGATAGGTAAGCTTGTATATATATTTTTATTGCTGCTAAATAAACTGCAATTGCTCCTTCCAAAATTAATATACGAATTTTCTAAGAAGTACGCCTCTGTATATTCACTGTGTTGTCGAACATTTTCCATTGCATCTATAAACTGTTCCACAGTTGCCAGTCCATACCTTGGAAGCTTTTCATTAAACTGACAACATTTCTTTGGATATTACTATGAAGCTTTGCCAAAGCATTTCTAGCCGACTTTTCAACAGCATACGCTCTTTCAAAGAGAATTTTAATCTGTAATTTTGAATACTTTTCGTGATCCTGGTAAAACATGCGTAAAATGTTTCTCAATTTACGAAGATCAGCCTGCATTTTTGCCATCTTCTTGTATTTCTGAATGTAATTTTTCCCTTTGTCCTTATGCGTTCTTCGGTACAACCTCGCAGAGAATTTAATTTTTTCATTATAGCTTTTGTCACCCCAGTATCTACCCATTATTCTGGTAGCAACTTTTTTCTTATGTTTGTTTCGGTAATCTTCATCATTATCATATCGTTCCTTGCTCTTTTGTCTAGCCTGCTCAATTCTTGCTTCTCTGTAATCTTTATCATTGTGATAACACTCCTTGATCTTTTGTCTAGCATGCTCAATTTTTACTTCTCGATACGCCTGGTCGGTTGAATACCTTTGCTTTTTTCTTTTCAAGATACTATCTCTGTTGTTTGTGTAGTACTGTTTTTTTAACTTGCGTGCAGCTTGCTTGATTGAAACCATTATGTAATTATGAATGAGAACATTTACAGTTCTGACGCTTCTTATGTATTAATTATGACGTCACGGCGTAATGATTTTATTTCATGATGACGTCATAGCGCAATGATTTTATTTCATGACGTCTTCAGAAGCAACAATATAATTTCGTGTTTTTCTATTCACGTCATAGCTCTAATATAAAACTATGACGACATACATTATTTATCTAGTAGGGTTTCAGACAAGGTAATTCTAATGATGTACTTTTGTTTTGATTTGACTCTATTTTTAGGAGTTTTGTTATATTTCTTATCATTGGACTGATCGTCTCTTACTAGATTGCTAGCTACTGCTGCAACCCAGATTCACATATATAGTTATTTATGAGAGGCAGCCTGGCCGAGTGGTCCAAGGCACTGGTGTTAGCCACCAGTCTCTTCGGAGGCGTGGGTTCAAATCTTACCGCTGGTATACGATTATGTTTGAAAGACTGCAGTGTGAAAAGACATCAAAAATGCAGTTTTTGGTGGAAAAATTTATTCTATTTTAGAAATAATTTATTTTAGTTACAAAAGATTTTTAACCCAATTAATTTCCCGTTTGTGGAGAATAACGTGGTTAAAGTCAATTTTCTTGATTTTCAAGCCAATATATTTCCCTTGCTGTTCAAGCCAAGGGACAGAAAGTTTCCTATACAGGGGTTTCGGACAAGGCGGTTCTAATGGTGTACTTTTTGTTTTGATCTGACTCCTTTGTTAGGAACTATGGGTTTTTATATTTCTTAACATTGGACGTGATCGTCTCTTACTAGGTTGCTAGCTACCGCTGCAACCCGGATTTATAGGCGTTTTGGACAAGGCGGTTCTAATGGTGTAATTTTTGTTTTGGTCTGACTCTTTTTTTAAGAGTTAGGGGGTTTTATATCTCTTAACATTGGAAGTGATCGTCTCTTACTAGGTTGCTAGCTACCGCTGCAACCCGGATTGCTAGCTACCGCTGCAACCCGGATTAGTATAGTTAAGATTTCATTCTTTATTATAAATAATACTATAATTAAGTGGCGTATAAAATTTAGTCTAGGCAAGAGGTCGTTTTTTATTATAACGCGCGTGCGGCCCAGGACATCTAAGGTCATCACAGACCGGTTACTGCCTTTCTCAGGTTTTCACAGTAAAGAACATTTCATGTTAAAGATTGATCAATGATGTCATAATTATAGTTTGTAGCCAGGTCGTTACTGCCTTGCTAGCTACCGCTGCAACCCGGATACCGCTGCAACCTGGATTTGTTATTCCCATGATTGTGTTTAAATGTAATTTTATTACTTCTGTTACTATGGGCTACAGTTTGTTCCTTAATGTAAAAAAATTAACTATAATTAAGTTGAGTATCTAATCTAGTATAGGCAAGAGTTCATTCTTTATTCTAATGCAACCCGGATACCGCTGATATCTGGATAGCTTGCAGCTACCCCTGGAACCACCATACATCAGTTACTATGGGAGAGAGATCGTGAGATCGTTCTTTACTGTAACCATAAATATTTTTGCAGTTTATAACTTTAGCGATTCTGAATTAAAAACGAAAATAAAATAAAAATTAATTTTTCAATTTTTACGTCACGTCGCTCAGTAAGTCATATATGGTTATTAGTACACAATAGGTTTTAGATATTACGTCATGTCACTTATTACGTCATACATGGTTATTAGTAGATAATCGGTAAAATATTCGTTCTTTATTACAACCAAGCTATCTGTTAAATTACTAACCTATACTATAATTAAGTGGCGCATAAACTTTAGTATAGGCAAGAAGTCGTTCTTTATTATAACTGGTCGGTTGAATACCTTTGCTTTTTTCTTTTCAAGATACTATCTCTGTTGTTTGTGTCGTACTGTTTTTTCAACTTGCGTATTTCAATCTGGTTCAATGGTTCAATCTAACCATTATCTAATCAAGAATGAGAACATTTACATCTTTGTCGTTCTTAAGTAGTAATTACGACGTCACGGCGTAATGATTTTATTGACGTCATGGCGCAATGATATTATTTCATGACGTCTTCAGAAACAACAATATATTTTCGTGTTTTTCTATTCACGTCATAGCTCTAATATAAAAAACTATGATGACATTCATTATTTATCTAGTAGGGTTTCAGACAAGGTAGTTCTAATGATGTACTTTTGTTTTGATCTGACTCTATTTTTAGGAGTTTGGGTTTTTATATTTCTTAGCATGGGACTGATCGTCTCTTGCTAGGTTGCTAGCTACTGCTGCAATCCAAATTATAAGAGGCAGCCTTGCCGAGTGGTCCAAGGTACTGGTGTTAGCCACCAGTCTCTTCGGAGGCGTGGGTTCAAATCTTACCGCTGGTATACGATTATGTTTGAAAGACTGCAGTGTGAAAAGACATCGAAAATGCAGTTTTTGGTGGAAAAATTTAGTCTCTTTTAGAAATAATTTATTTTAGTTACAAAAGGTTTTTAACCCAATTAATTTCCTTTAAAATGAGCTAATGAACAACTCTCTACGATGTTCCTGTACCAAGCTATCTCTGGAAACAAAGAAAAGAGAAAAAAAGAAAAAAATATCCCGTTTAGGCAGAATATTGTAATAGCTGCCACTTTTCTTGATTTTCAAGCCAATATATTTCCCTTGCTGTTCAAGCCAAGGGACAAAAAGTTTCCTTTACAGGGGTTTCTGACAAGGCGGTTCTAATGGTGTACTTTTTGTTTTGATCTGGCTCCTTTTTTAGGAACTATGGGTTTTTATATTTCTTAACATTGGACCTGATCGTTTCTTACTAGGTTGCTAGCTACCACTGCAACACGGATTAAACAACTGTCTACGATGTTCCAGTGCCAATCTATCTGTGGAATTACAAACCTATACTATAATAAGTGGCGTAAAAAATTTAGTATAGGCAAAAGGTCGTTCTTTATTATACTCTCTTAAAAATAATTTATTTTAGTTACAAAAGATTTTAAACCCAATAAATTTCCTTTAAAATGAGCCATTGGACAACTCTCTATGATGTTCCAGTGCCAAGCTATCTATGGAAAAGAAAAACAGAAAAAGTAAAAAAGAAAAATTAAAAAAAATATGCCGTTTAGGCAGAATGTTGCAGTAGCTACCACAACTGCCACTCACCACTGCAACCCGGATTTCTTGATTTTCAAGCCAATGTATTTCCTTTGCTGTTCAAGCAGAGGGACAGAAAGTTTCCTATACGAGGGTTTCGGACAAGGTGGTTCTAATGGTGTACATTTTGTTTTGATCTGGCTCCTGTTTTAGGAGCTATGGGTTTTTATATTTCTTAACATTGGACCTGATCGTCTCTTACTAGGTTGCTGGCTACCGCTGCAACCCGAATTTTGATCTGACTCCTTTTTTAGGAGCTAGGAGTTTTTATATTTCTTAACATTGGACGTGATTGTCTTTTCACTAGGTTGGTAGCTACCGCTGCAACCCAGATCATATCGTAACAATTTATTTTATTTTTAAAATTATTTTTGTTAATTACAAAAGGTTTCTGTATACAGCAGTTTCCGTTAAAATAAGTCATTACTCAGGTCTTTATTATGACCATGAACTGTTTGATTTAATACTTCAGTTACTATGGGTTACAGTTCGTTCCTCATTGTAAATTTTCTTAGAATTTATGGGTTTTTATATTTCTTAACATTGGACGGGATCGTCTCTTATTAGGTTTGCTAGTTACCGCTGCAACCCGTATACTTTTAAGGACATATGATTACAAACAGGAAAAAGCCTACGGATTTTTCTTCTTTGAAATAGTAAGAGCCGAACTTCGAACAATCAAGTGGCTAATTTCTTTGAATGAACCTAAAAAAAAATTAAGTAGCTAACTAAGCCCAATGTATGCAATGGTTTTTATTTCAGTGATCGTCTTTTAATGCAATTAATTTAAAACTGGACTATACCGCTCTGAAATGTAAAACCTAACAAAAAATTAAACAAATTTTTAAATTTTCAGGTATTTTTCTAGTCTAAATTAAAAGATTAAAACTATTGTTCAGACACCATAAATATTTTGTAGTTTATAACTTTAGCGATTCTGAACTAAAAACGAAAATAAAATAAAAATTAATTTTTCAATTTTACGTCACGTCGCTCATTAAATCATATATGGTTATTAGTACACAATAGGTTTTAGATATTACGTCATGTCACTTATTACGTCATATATGGTTATTAGTAGATAATCGGTAAAATATTCGTTCTTTATTATAATAATTTTATTGACGTCATAGCGCAATGATATTATTTCATGACGTCTTCAGAAACCACAACATAATATCGTGTTTTTCTATTCACGTCATAGCTCTAATATAAAACTATGACGACATTCATTATTTATCTAGTAGGGTTTAAGACAAGGTAGTTCTAATGATGTACTTTTGTTTTGATCTGACTCTATTTTTAGGAGTTTTGTTATATTTCTTAGCATTGGACTGATCATCTCTTACTAGGTTGCTAGCTACTGCTGCAACCCAGATTCACATATATATTATTTATGAGAGGCAGCCTGGCCGAGTGGTCCAAGGCACTGGTGTTAGCCACCAGTCTCTTCGGAGGCGTGGGTTCAAATCTTACCGCTGGTATAATGTTTGAAATCCTGCAGTGTGAAAAGACATCGAAAATGCAGTTTTTGTTGGAAAAATTTATTCTCTTTTAGAAATAATTTATTTTAGTTACAAAAGGTTTTTAACCCAATTAATTTCCTTTAAAATGAGCTATTGAACAACTCTCTACGATGTTCCAGTGCCAAGCTATCTCTGGAGACAAAAGAAGAAAAAAATATCCCGTTTGTGGAGAATAACGTGGTAAAAGTCAATTTGCTTGATTTTCAAGCCAATATATTTTCTTTGTTATTCAAGCCAAAGAGCGGTAAGTTTCCTTTATAGAGGTTTCGGACAAGGGGGTTCTAATGGTGTACTTTTTGTTTTGATCTGACTCCTCTGTTAGGAACTATGGGTTTTTATATTTCTTAACATTGGACGTGATCGTCTCTTACTAGGTTGCTAGCTACCGCTGCAACCCGGAAACTACCGTTGCAACCTGGATAGGCAACAATTCGTTTTTTAATATAATTAGGTTTCTGCCGTAATTCTTTCTTTTCAAAATTAAATTAGTTACTATCGCCTAGCGTTAGTTCTTTACCCTATCGTAACAATTTGTTTTACAATAATAATTAATTTGTTAATTACAAAAGGTTTCTGTATACAGCAGTTTCCTTTAACATGAACCATTACACAGGGCTTTATTATACTTAAGTTTCTATGGGTTCAGTTCATTCCTTATTGTAAAATAACCCTAACAGGCTCGTTTTCGCCATAATTGAAAAACATTGCTTTTCCTTCGCTGTTGATAGGTATGCTTGTATATATATTTTTATTGCTGCTACATAAACTGCAATTGCTCCTTCCAAAATTAATATACGAACTTTCTAAGAAGTACGCCTCTGTATATTCACTGTGTTGTCGAACATTTTCCATTGTATCTATAAACTGTTCCGCAGTTGCCAGTCCATACCTTGGAAGCTTCTCATTAAACTGACAACATTTCTTTTGGATATTGCTATGAAGCTTTGCCAAAGCATTTCTAGCCGACTTTTCAACAGCATCCGCTCTTTCAAAGAGAATTTTAATCTGTAATTTTGAATACTTTTCGTGATCCCGATAAAACATGCGTAAAATGTTTCTCAACTTACAAAGATCAGCCTGCATTTTTGCCATCTTCTTGTATTTCTGAATGTAATTTTTCCCTTTGTCCTTATGCGTTCTTCGGTACAACCTCGCAGAGAATTTAATTTTTTCATTATAGCTTTTGTCACCCCAGTATCTACCCATTATTCTGGTAGCAACTTTTTTCTTATGTTTGTTTCGGTAATCTATATCGTTATCATACCGTTCCTTGCTCTTTTGTTTGGCTGTCTCAATTTTCCCTTCTCGATACCCCTGATCCGTAACATACCTCTGTTTTGCTCTGTCATATTTCATTTTCTTAAATTCTGGATCACAAGACATCTTAGTAGCAATCCTTACGCGTTCTCGAGCTTTATTGCGTTCGGTGGCATTTTTATCTCTTTTAAATAAACTTTTCCTATATTTCAGGATGTTAGCTTTATTTTTTGTGTAGTAAAGTTTTCTATTAGTAGAAATTTGGATTGCTCTATTTTGATAGTTTTTTTGGTTATTCTTTCTTTTTTTCCACTCGCGTGAGACCATATTTTTTCAAGGTTTAAAATTATTAAGTACACAATACCCGTGTCGAGTATCTAAAACCTAGCATAAAAAAAACTAATTTTTAAATTTTCAGGTATTTATCTTGTTTGAATTACAAAATTAGTATTATTGGTTAGACACCATAAATATTTTTGCAGTTTACATAATAAGTTTAGCGATTCTGGACTGAAAACTAAAATAATTGCAATTATAAGACAATAATATGGAGATACGTACTTTACGGGTTACAAACCAAAAAAAGTTTGGTTCCAGGATACAATAATAACTTTGAACTGAGATGAAAAAAAATTTTCTTCCAGGAGACAAAAAGTAAAACTAATTATAAAATTTTCATGTATTTTTGTTGTTTAAATTAAGAAATTACTATTACTGATTAGGCATCATAGATATTTTTGCAGTTTACATAATAATTTTAGCGATTAAGCCAAAAAAGAAAATTTTGGTTCCAGGAGTTTCGGTTACTATTGAGACAAGTAGCTATTATTACTATAGAGTTCATTACCATGAACTGTTTGATTGCTTCAAAATTGAAAATATCTTTGAAAAGACTGCAGCATGAAAATACATCAAAATGCAATTTTTTGGACAAAATTGATTCTACTTTAAAAAGTATTTTATTTTTAATTACAAAAGTGACTAGATGTTGCAATTTCCTTTAAAATGAGCTATTATACAGCTCTCTATGATTTTCCAGTGCCCAGCTAGCTGAGAAGAAAAATCAAGCGGAAAGAAAAAAATATCCCGTTTGTGGAGAATAACGTGGTAAAAGTCAATTTTCTTGATTTTCAAGCCAATATATTTTCTTTGTTATTCAAGCCAAAGGGCGGTAAGTTTCCTTAATAGGGGTTTCGGACAAGGTGGTTCTAATGGTGTACTTTTTGTTTTGATCTGACTCTTTTTTTAGGAGTTAGGGATTTTATATTTCTTTACATTGGAGGTGATCGTCTCTTACTAGGTTGCTAGCTACCGCTGCAACCCGGATTACAAAAAATTGCCTAAACGTTTTATGCTATATCATTACAAACAGGAAAAAGCCTACGGCTTTTTCTTCTTTGAAATAGTAAGAGACGAACCAAAGTAACTACCCCTGGAACTACCATATATCAGTTACTATACATGAGCGATCGTTCTTTACTGTAAAACCCAATTAATTTCCTTTAAAATGAGCTATTGAACAACCCTCTACGATGTTCCAGTGCCAAGCGATCTGTGGAAAAGAAAAAAAGAAAGAAAAAAATATCCCGTTTAGGCAGAATGTTGTAGTAGCTGCCACTTTTCTTGATTTTCAAGCCAATATATTTCCCTTGCTGTTCAGCCAAGGGACAGAAAGTTTCCTATACAGGGTTTCGGACAAGGCGGTTCTAATGGTGTACTTTTTGTTTTGATCTGACTCCTTTGTCAGGAACTATGGGTTTTTATATTTCTTAACATTGGACGTGATCGTCTCTTACTAGGTTGCTAGCTACCGCTGCAACCCGGATTTTGGTGGAAAAATTTATTCTCTTTTAGAAATAATTTATTTTAGTTACTATAGATTTTTAACCCAATTAATTTGCTGTGGAAAAGAAAGAAAAAAGAAAAAAAAAGAAAAAAATATCCCGTTTAGGCAGAATGTTGTAGTAGCTGCCACTTTTCTTGATTTTCAAGCCAGTATATTTCCCTTGCTGTTCAAGCCAAGGGACAGAAAGTTTCCTATACAGGGGTTTTGGACAAGGCGGTTCTAATGGTGTACTTTTTGTTCTGATCTGACTCCTCTGTTAGGAACTATGGGTTTTTATATTTCTTAACATTGGACGTGATCGTCTCTTACTAGGTTGCTAGCTACCGCTGCAGCCCGGAGTTGCTAGCTACCGCTGCAGCCCGGATTTCTTGATTTTCAAGCCAATATATTTCCCTTGCTGTTGAAGCCAAGGGACAGAAAGTTTCCTATAAAGGGATTATGGACAAGGCGGTTTTAATGGTATACTTTTTGTTTTGATCTGACTCCTTTTTTTAGGAACTATGGTTTTTTATATTTCTTAACATTGGACGTGCTCGTCTCTTACTAGGTTGCTAGCTACCACTGCAACCCGGATTGTAGTTCATTTACTATAGGCTATAGTTGGTTCTTTTCTATATAACAGGAAAAAAGCCTACGGCTTTTTCTTCTTTGAAATAGCAAGAGACGAACCTCAAACAATCAAGTTCCTAACTAAGTCGAATGTATGCAATGGTTTATTATTCTAATGATCGTGTTTTAATGTAAAATAGATTACTTCATTTAGCATGGTCATGTCGTTCTTTACTGTAATCAAGCCAAGGGACAGAAAGTTTTCTAAATAGGGGTTTCGGACAAGGCGGTTCTAATGGTGTGCTTCTTGTTTTATTTTGACTCTTTTTTTAGGAGCTATGGGCTTTTATATTTCTTAACATTGGACGTGATCGTACTAAGTTGCTAGCTACCGCTGCAACCCGGAGTGCTAGCTACTGCTGCAACCCGGATACAAAACCACTCGGCCGTTTTAAGAATCCTGTCCTGGGGCGTGCATTAGTCGTCATCACAGAAGAAGAAGAAGTCAATCCGCGGCTATCTGTTGCTGTTTCTTGAGTAATCAGTTTTTACGGTGGCGAGTTACTAGCCTACCGGCCAACCAACGAATTGGAACAGGCGGAGCACGTTAGCCACCTTCTCGCTCAGCCTGAAGTTCGATAGTGTTACAACCCTACACCACGTTGAGGTGCGCTGACGGATTTCCACTGCTGTCCAGGGACGGAGAGTCGAGCCTCATCGCTCACAACGTCGTCACTGCCACGACAATTGCTTACTTAGCTGTGACCCTTAAATCCCAACCTGAATCAGCAGGGCTTCAGGAAGGGGAAATTTTTGACAAACACCATTTATGATGAACTATATCGGTCCTTTATATAGTTGCAAATGAGTACAAACGAGAAAAAGCCTAAGGATTTTTCTTCTTTGAAATAGAAAGAAACGAACTTCGAACAATCAAGTAGATAACTAAATCGAATGTATACAATGATTTATTATTCCACCACCGCAGCCCGGATAGTATGCAAGCTACTGCTGCAACCTGGATTCCAGTTACTATGGGCTATAGTTCGCCCTTTAATGTAAAATAACTTTTTATTCCAATGATCGTCTTTTAATGTAACATATCAGTTACTATGGGAGAGAGATCGTTCTTTACTGTAATTTTTAACCCAATTAATTTCCTTTAAAATGAGCTATTGAACAACCCTCTACGATGTTCCAGTGCCAAGCTATCTGTGGAAAAGAAAAAAGAAAAAAAAAAGAAAAAAATATCCCGTTTGGGGAGAATAACGTGGTTAAAGTCAATTTTCTTGATTTTCAAGCCAATATATTTTCTTTGTTATTCAAGCCAAAGGGCGGTAAGTTTCCTTTATGGAGGATTTGGACAAGGCGGTTCTAATGGTGTACTTTTTGTTTTGATCTGACTCTTTTTTTAGGAGCTACGGGTTTTTATATTTCTTAACATTGGACGTGATCGTCTCTTACTAGGTTGCTAGCTACCGCTGCAACCCGGATTTTTCAACTTGCGTATAGCTTGCTTTGATCTAACCATTATCTAATCAAGAATGAGAGAATTTACATCTTTGTCGTTCTTAAGTAGTAATTATGACGTCACGGCGTAATGATTTTATTGACGTCATGGCGCAATGATATTATTTCATGACGTCTTCAGAAAACAACAATATATTTTCGTGTTTTTCTATTCACGTCATAGCTCTAATATAAAACTATGATGCCATTCATTATTTATCTAGTAGGGTTTCAGACAAGGTAGTTCTAATGATATACTTTTGTTTTGATCTGACTCTATTTTTAGGAGTTTTGGGTTTTTATATTTCTTAGCATTGGACTGATCGTCTCTTACTAGGTTGCTAGCTACTGCTGCAACCCAAATTCACATATATATTTATTTATGAGAGGCAGCCTGGCCGAGTGGTCCAAGGCACTGGTGTTAGCCATCAGTCTCTTCGGAGGCGTGGGTTCAAATCTTACCGCTGGTATGCGATTATGTTTGAAAGACTGCAGTGTGAAAAGACATCGAAAATGCAGTTTTTGGTGGAAAAATTTATTCTCTTTTAGAAATAATTTATTTAGTTACTATAGATTTTTAACCCAATTAATTTCCTTTAAAATGAGCTATTGAACAACCCTCTACGATGTTCCAGTGCCAAGCTATCTCTGGATACAAAAGAAAAAAAAAAATATCCCGTTTAGGCAGAATGTTGTAGTAGCTGCCACTTTTCTTGATTTTCAAGCCAATATATTTCCCTTGCTGTTCAAGCCAAGGGACAGAAAGTTTCCTATACAGGGGTTTCGGACAAGGCGGTTCTAATGGTGTACTTTCTGTTTTGATCTGACTCCTCTGTTAGGAACTATGGGTTTTTAGATTTTTAACATTGGACGTGATCGTCTCTTACTAGGTTGCTAGATACCGCTGCAACCCGGATTGCTAGCTACCACTGCAACCCGGATATAAATACTGTAATCTTAACTATAGTGAAGTTGCGTATGCAAGTTAGTATAGGGAAGAGTTTGATCTTTATTATACTTAATTAAGGCTTTCCTAAAATCGTTAGGTACTTCCCCTATTTCAAAAATCATATTTATAATCTTCAGTAACTTATTTCAAACCTCAGAGCCACCATATTTAAGAAACTCATTTACCACCCTATCAGCACCTGGAGCCTTATTATTCTTTAATCCTTTTAGTATTGTTGCTAATTCCTCCTCACAAAAAAAAATGTCATTTATCAATCTTTAACATTAATTATAATCTTATTTTAGTTACTATGGGCTGGAAGTTTGTTCTCTACTGTAATTTGATTTATATCTAATATTCATGTAAACATCTTTAATTCTCTCTTAACAAAAAGGGTTCGTAGCTCAGAGGTAAAGCCATCGACTGCAGATCGATAGGTCACCGGTTCGAATCTGGTCGGGCCCTAATTTTTCCGAAAGTAATTATGGTTTAAAATCTAATCACTGCTCTTTTACCCCAAACAAGATTTTAATTTATGTCTAATACTAATCATTAAGGAAAATGCATTATCTATATAATGATTTCTTATAATACTTCAATTACTATGGATGAAAGTTCGTTCTTTAATGTAATTATCATACCGTTCCTTGATCTTTTGTTTGGCTGTCTCAATTTTTGCATGTCTATAATCTTCATCATTGTGATAACACATCTTGCTGTTTTGTTTGATTACTTCTCGATACGCCTGGTCGGTTGAATACCTTTGCTTTTTTCTTTTCAAGATACTATCTCTGTTGTTTGTGTAGTACTGTTTTTTCAATTTGCGTGCAGCTTGCTTGATTGAAACCATTATGTAATTATGAATGTGAACATTTACAGTTCTGACGCTTCTTATATAGTAATTATGACGTCACAGCGTAATGATTTTATTGACGTCATAGAGCAATGATATTATTTCATGACGTCTTCAGAAACAACAATATAATTTCGTGTTTTTCTATTCACGTCATAGCTCTAATATAAAACTATGACGACATTCAATATTTATCTAGTAGGGTTTCAGACAAGGTAATTCTAATGATGTACTTTTGTTTTGATCTGACTCTATTTTTAGGAGTTTTGTTATATTTCTTAGCATTGGACTGATCGTCTCTTACTAGGTTGCTAGCTACTGCTGCAACCCGGATTCACATATATATTATTTATGAGAGGCAACCTGGCCGAGTGGTCCAAGGCACTGGTGTTAGCCACCAGTCTCTTCGGAGGCGTGGGTTCAAATCTTACCGCTGGTAAACGATTATGTTTGAAAGACTGCAGTGTGAAAAGACATCGAAAATGCAGTTTTTGGTGGAAAAATTTATTCTCTTTTAGAAATAATTTATTTTAGTTACAAAAGGTTTTTAACCCAATTAATTTCCTTTAAAATGAGCTATTGAACAACCCTCTACGATGTTCCAGTGCCAAGCTATCTGTGGAAAAGAAAAAGAAAAAAAAAAGAAAAAAATATCCCGTTTAGGAAGAATGTTGTAGTAGCTGCCACTTTTCTTGATTTTCAAGCCAATATATTTCCCTTTCTGTTCAAGCCAAGGGACAGAAAGTTTCCTATACAGGGGTTTCGGACAAGGCGGTTCTAATGGTGTACTTTTTGTTTTGATCTGACTCCTTTTTTAGGAACTATGGGTTTTTATATTCTTAACATTGGACGTGATCGTCTCTTACTAGGTTGCTAGCTACCGCTGCAACCCGGATTTTATCTGACTCAATTTTTAGGAACTATGAGTTTTTTATATTTCGTAACATTGGACTTGATCGTCTCTTACTAGGTTGCTAGCTACCGCTGCAACCCAGACTAGGTTGCTAGCTACCGCATCAACCCGGATAATTGACAAACGCCATTTATGATGAGCTATATTCGTCCTTTATGTAACTACACCTGGTTTTGTCTAGCCTGCTCAATTTTTACTTCTCGATACGCCTGGTCGGTTGAATACCTTTGCTTTTTCTTTTCAAGATACTATCTCTGTTGTCTGTGTAGTACTGTTTTTTTAACTTGCGTGTAGCTTGCTTTGATCTAACCATTATGTAATTCATGAATGAGACCATTTACATCTTTGTCGTTCTTAAAAAGTAACAACGGTTTGTTCTTCTAATGATCATCTTTAAATTTTGCGTTTCTTACTAGGTTGCTAGCTACCAGTGCAGTCCGGAATATAAAAATTAATAGGTTGCTAGCTACCGCTGCAGCCTAGATATTCTTATTTCTGTTACTATGTGCTAAGGTTTGTTCCTTACTGTAAAAATCTTATACATCACTGTGAATATATGGAGGCATAATTGTCCTTTACTTAGTTTCAGCTTAAATTCGATGATCGAGCCTTTATGTAAAAAATTATTAAGTACACAAAATCCCGTGTCGAGTATCTAAAACCTAGCATAAAACAAAACTAATTTTAAAATTTTCAGGTATTTCTCTTGTTTGAATTACAAAATTAGTATTATTGGTTAGACACCATACATATTTTTGCATTTTACATAATAAGTTTAGCGATTCTGGACTGAAAACTAAAATAATTGCAATTATGAGACAATAATACGGAGATATGTACTTTACGGGTTACAAACCAAAAAAGTTTGGTTCCAGGATACAATAATAAATTTGAACTGAGATGAAAAAAATTTTTCTTCCAGGAGACAAAAAGCAAAACTAATTTTAGAATTTTCATGTATTTTTGTTGTTTAAATTAAAAATTACTATTACTGATTAGGCATCATAAATATTTTTGCAGTTTACATAATAATTTTAGCGATTAAGCCAAAAAAGAAAATTTTGGTTCCAGGAGTTTCGGTTACTATTGAGACAAGTAGCTATTATTACTATAGAGTTCATTACCATGAACTGTTTTATTGCTTCAAAATTCAAATATCTTTGAAAAGACTGCATTTTCTTGATTTTCAAGCCAATATATTTTCTTTGTTATTCAAGCCAAAGGGCGGTAAGTTTCCTTTATAGAGGATTCGGACAAGGCGGTTCTAATGGTGTACTTTTTGTTTTGATCTGACTCTTTTTTTAGGAGTTGGGGGGTTTTATATTTCTTAACATTGGAGGTGATCGTCTCTTACTAGGTTGCTAGCTACCGCTGCAACCCGGATTTCTTTTCCCGTTGCATTAGTTACTATGAGATAGATCCTTACTGTAAAACTTTAGCGATTCTAAACTGAAAAACTAACTCAGTCCAATATATGCAATGTTGTGCTTTTCTAATGATGGTCCTTTAATATAAACTATGGACTAAAGTTCGTTCTTTAATGTAAAAATTCGATGATCGAGCCTTATGTAACCCGAATTAAAAAATTATTATCATATCTTATATGTAACTTTTATTTTATAAGTCTTCGATAGTCTAATGGTAAGTATGCCCACTTATTACCTGGGAGAAGGGGGTTCGATTCCCCGTCGGGGAGAACTTTTAATATGTTGAATTAAAAGCACTATCTTTTCAATTTAAAATTTAAAAAAGAAACTTGTTTATTTACATTCTAGCTAAAATAATGAAGATAATATGAATGAACCAAAGTGTTCAGTTCTTTGGGCTTGAGTTCGTTTTTAACTATAAATACAAACAGGAAAAAGCCTACGGCTTTTTCTTCTTTTAAATAGTAAGAGACGAAACTCAAACAATCAAGTAGCTAACTAAGTCCAATGTAAGGAATGGTTTGTTATTTCAGTGATCGTCTTTTAATGTAAAAATATAAATACTGTAATCTTAACTATAGTGAAGTTGCGTATGCAAGTTAGTATAGAGAAGAGTTTGATCTTTATTATATTTGCAGTTTACACAAGCTGCAAAGAACGCATAAGGCCAAAATTAAAAATTATATTCAGAAGTCCAAAAACATGGCAACAATCTAATCTTAGTAAATTTAGAAAAATTTTACGAATGTTTTACCGGATTACGAAAAATATTCAAAATTAAAGATTAAAATTACCTCTGAAAGAATGGATTTTGTTAAAAAGTCAGCTAGAGATGCTTTCGCAAAACTTCATAGTAATATCCAAAAGAAATGTTGCATGTTTAGTGAAAAGCTTCCAAGGTATGAACCGGCAACTGTGGAACAGTTTACAGATGTAATGGGAAATTTTATACATCACTGTGAATATATGGAGGCATAATTGTTCTTTACTTAGTTTCAGCTTTAATTCGATTATCCAGACTTTATGTGCTAACTACATCCAAAGACTATGGCGTCATTGATTAATATTGTATATAAAAAATTAAGTTTTTCGTAAAAAAAAATTAATTTAAAAAAAAAGTTAAGTACAAATAGCGCTAGATCTAGAGATTTCCTTTAAAATGAGCCATTGAACAACTCTCTGCGATGTTCCAGTGCCAAGCTATCTGTGGAAAAGAAAGAAAGAAAAAAATATCCCGTTTGTGGAGAATAACGTGGTTAAAGTCAACTTTCTTGATTATCAATCCAATATATTTTCTTTGTTATTCAAGCCGCAGGGCGGTAAGTTTCCTTTATAGGGGTTTCGGACAAGGCGGTTCTAATGGTGTACTTTTTGTTTTGATCTGACTCTGTTTTTAGGAGTTAGGGGTTTCTATATTTCTTAACATTGGACGTGATCGTCTCTTACTAGGTTGCTAGCTACCGCTGCAACCCGGATCTATATATAGCAATTCCCTTAAAATGAGCCATTAGATAGCTCTTTATAATAAAAACGAACTGTTTGTTTTGATATTTCAGCTACTATGGCTTGCAATTCGTTCCTTATTGTAAAATAAATTATTACAAACATGAAAAAGCCTAAGGATTTTTCTTCTTTGGAATAAAAAGAGACAAACTTCAAAAAATCAAGTAGTAGATAACTAAATCGAATGTATACAGTGATTTGTTATTTCAATGATCGTCTTTTAATGTAAATTAGTATTATTGGTTAGACACCATAAATATTTTTGCAGTTTTAAATAATAAGTTTAGTGATTCTGGACTGAAAACTAAAATAATTGCAATTATGAGACAATAATATGGAGATATGTACTTTACGGGTTACAGGATACAATAATAAATTTGAACTGAGATGAAAAAAAAATTTCTTCCAGGAGACAAAAAGCAAAACTAATTTTAGAATTTTCATGTATTTTTGTTGTTTAAATTAAAAAATTACTATTACTGATTAGGCATCATAAATATTTTTGCAGTTTACATAATAATTTTAGCGATTAAGCCAAAAAAGAAAATTTCGGTTCCAGGAGTTTCGGTTACTATTGAGACAAGTAGCTATTATTACTATAGAGTTCATTACATGGACTGTTTTATTGCTTCAAAATTCAAATATCTTTGAAAAGACTGCAGTATGAAAATACATAAAAAATGCAATTTTTTTGACAAAATTGATTCTACTTTAAAAAGTATTTTATTTTTAAATACAAAAGTGACTAGATGTTGCAATTTCCTTTAAAATGAGCTATTATACAGCTCTCTATGATTTTCCAGTGCCCAGCTAGCTGAGCAGAAAGAAAAAGCGGAAAGAAAAAAATATCCCGTTTGGGGAGAATAACGTGGTAAAAGTCAATTTTCTTGATTTTCAAGCCAATATATTTTCTTTGTTATTCAAGCCAAAGGGAGGTAAGTTTCCTTTATAGAGGATTCGGACAAGGCGGTTCTAATGGTGTACTTTTTGTTTTGATCTGACTCTTTTTTTAGGAGTTGGGGGTTTTATATTTCTTGACATTGGAGGTGATCGTCTCTTACTAGGTTGCTAGCTACCGCTGCAACCCGGAAAAACTCTCCACGATTTTCCAGTGCCAAGCTATCTGTGGAATTACTAACCTATACTATAATTAAGTGGCGTATAAAATTTAGCATAAGCAAGAGGTCGTTCTTTATTATATCAAACAATCAAGTAGCTAACTAAGTCCAATGTATGGAATGGTTTTTTTATTTCAGTGATCGTCTTTTAATGTAAATTTACTAACCTATACTATAGTTAAGTGGCCTATATAATTTAGTATAGGCAAGAGGTCGTTCTTTATTATAATGTAATCTATATAATGATTCCTTTTAATACTTCAGTTACCATGGCTATACAGTTCGTTTTTTAATGTAAAAGCAACCCAGATAATATACAAGCATCGGTTTTTCAGTTAGTAGAACATATAATTTTGCTAACTATCGGCCTTTAACATAAAATATAGGCTAGAGGTCGTTCTTTATTGTACCTTACTGTATTATAAACAAGAAAACGCCTGTGGCTTTTTCTTAATTGGAATAGTAAGAGACGACCTAACTACAACCTACGATTATGACATCACTGATCAATCTTTAATATTAATAATGGTGTACTTTTTGTTTTGATCTGGTTCCTTTTTTAGGAGCTATGGGTTTTTATATTTCTTAACATTGGACGTAATCGTCTCTTACTAGGTTGCTAGCTACCGCTGCAACCCGGATACCGCTGTAAACCTGATAAGAAACAGGAAAATATTACAAACAGGAAAAAGCCTACGGCTTTTTCTTCTTTGAAATAGTAAGAGACGAACCTCAAACGATCAAGTAGCTAACTAAGTCCAACACATGCAATAACTTTTTATTCCAATGATCGTCTTTCAATGTAACACATCAGTTACTATGGGAGAGAGATCGTTCTTTAGTGTAATATGTAATAGGTTGCTAGCTACCGCTGCAACCTAGATATTCTTATTTCTGCTACTATGGGCTAAGGTTCGTTCTTTCATGTAAATCTATAATCTTCATCATTGTGATAACACATCTTGCTGTTTTCTTTTGCTCTCTCAATTATTACTTCTCGATACGCCTGGTCGGTTGAATACCTTTGTTTTGCTCTCTCAATTATTACTTCTCGATATGCCTGGTCGGTTGAATACCTTTGTTTTTTTCTTTTCAAGATACTATCTCTGTTGTTTGTGTAGTACTGTTTTTTCAATATCCGTGCAGCTTGCTTGATTGAAACCATTATGTAATTATGAATGTGAACTTTTACAGTTCTGAAGCTTCTTATATAGTAATTATGACGTCACAGCGTAATGATTTTATTGACGTCATAGCGCAATGATATTATTTCATGACGTCTTCAGAAACAACAATATAATTTCGTGTTTGTCTATTCACATCATAGCTCTAACAAAATTTAATTAGAGTTCGTTCTTTATTGTTATGTTTGGACGTGATCGTCTCTTATTGTGATATTCATGAATGAGACCATTTACAGTTTTGACGTTTCTTATATAGTAATTATGACGTCACTGCATCAAAAATACAGTTTTTATTGGAAAAATTTATTCTCTTTTAGAAATAATTTATTTTAGTTACAAAAGGTTTTTAACCCAATTAATTTCCTTTAAAATGAGCTATTGAACAACCCTCTACGATGTTCCAGTGCCAAGCTATCTCTGGATACAAAAAAAGAAAAAAAAAAATATCCCGTTTGGGGAGAATAACGTGGTAAAAGTCAATTTGCTTGATTTTCAAGCCAATATATTTCCCTTGCTGTTCAAGCCAAGGGACAGAAAGTTTACTATACAGGGGGACAAGGCGGTTCTAATGGTGTACTTTTTGTTTTGATCTGACTCCTTTTTTAGGAACTATGGGTTTTTATATTTCTTAACATTGGACGTGATCGTCTCTTACTAGGTTGCTAGCTACCGCTGCAACCCGGATGCAGTTAAATAAAATTATTTAGGAATTATTCTAGTTTCTGTTGACAAATAAGATTTTTTGTCAAGGAATCGAGCAGTTGATTAAGTCCTATATATGCAATGGTATGTTCTTCGAATGATCGTCTTTTAATGTATACTATCTGCAAAAATGTGGTATTTGGTATTTTTTGCCAGAAGAAAGATCTTTTATTTTTTGCCAGAAGAAACATCTTTGCCTTTTTTTACCAGGGTAATTAACTAGAAAAATCCTTTATATAATTCTCTAACATAAGCTTCATCTTCATCTTCACCTATATATTTCCTATCTTTATAAGAATAATTAATTTTGTTAATTAAAAAAGGTTTCTATGTACAGCAGTTTCCTTTAAAATGAGCCATTACACAGCTCTTTATTATGACCACGAACTGTCTGATTTAATACTTAAGTTACTATGGGTTCAGTTCGTTCCTTATTTTAAAATCCAAATAATTTCCTTTAAAATGAGCTCTGGTGTTAACTACCAGTCTGTTCGGAGGCGTGGGTTCAAATCTTACCGCTGGTATACGATTATGATTTATGTACAATAATGAAATATCTTTGAAAAGACTGCAGTATGAAAAGACATAAAAAATGCAATTTTTAGTTTTAAAATTTATTCTCTTTTGGAAATAATATGTTTTAGTTACAAAATATTTTTAACCCAATTAATTTCCTTTAAAATGAGCCATTGAACAACTCTCTACGACGTTCCAGTGCCAAACTATCTGTGGAAAAGAAAAAAGAAAGAAAAAAATATGCCGTTTAGGCAGAATGTTGCAGTAGCTGCAACTTTTCTTGATTTTCAAGCCAATATATTTCCCTTGCTCTTCAAGCCAAGGAACAGAAAGTTTCCTATACAGGGGTTTCGGACAAGGCGGTTCTAATGGTGTACTTTTTGTTTTGATCTAATTTCTTTTTTAGGAGCTGTGGGTTTTTATATTTCTTAACATTGGACGTGATTGTTTATTACTAGATTGGTAGCTACCGCTGCAACCAGGATTGCTGCTACCCCTGGAACCACCATATATCAGTTACTATGGGCGAGAGATAGTTCTTTACTGTAACAAAATGTAGCTTACTTATACTACCATTTAGGTTTCTGCCGTAATTCTTTATTGTCAAAATTAAATTGTTCCTTATTGTAATTACCATAATCAACTATATCAGTCCTTTGTGAAAATTTTACTAACCTATACTATAGTTAAGTGGCCTATAAAATTTAGTATAGGCAAGAGGTTGTTCCTAATTATAAATATTTCCCTTGCTCTTCAAGCCAAGGAACAGAAAGTTTTCTATACAGGGGTTTCGGACAAGGCGGTTCTAATGGTGTACTTTTTGTTTTGATCTGACTCCTTTGTTAGGAACTATGGGTTTTTATATTTCTTAACATTGGACGTGATCGTCTCTTACTAGGTTGCTAGCTACCGCTGCAACCCGGATTATGATGAACTATATCGTTCCTTTATGTAAGTTGCTAGCTACCGCTGCAACCCGGATAATAAACTGATTACAAACAGGAAAAAGCCTATGGCTTTTTCTTCTTTGAAATAGTAAGAGACGAACCTCAAACAATCAAGTAGCTAACTATTTACAATGTATTTAATTGTTTGTTATTCCAATGATCGTCTTTTAATGTAAACTACTACGTGAGATCTTCTTGACTAACACCATTTATGATCGATCCTTATGTCCCACTATACAAGTTTGTATAGGAAAGAGTTCGTTCTTTATTGTAAAACGTGGTTAAAGTCAATTTTCTTGATTTTCAAGCCAATATATTTCCCTTGCTGTTCAAGCCAAGGGACAGAAAGTTTCCTATACAGGGGTTTCGGACAAGGCGGTTCTAATGGTGTACTTTTTGTTTTGATCTGACTCCTTTTTTAGGAGCTATGGGTTTTTATATTTCTTAACATTGGACGTGATCGTCTCTTACTAGGTTGCTAGCTACCGCTGCAACCCGGATGTTAGCCACCAGTCTCTTCGGAGGCGTGGGTTCAAATCTTACCGCTGGTATACGATTATGTTTGAAAGACTGCAGTGTGAAAAGACATCGAAAATGCAGATTTTGGTGGAAAAATTTATTCTCTTTTAGAAATAATTTATTTTAGTTACAAAACGTTTTTAACCCAATTAATTTCCTTTAAAATGAGCTATTGAACAACCCTCTACGATGTTCCAGTGCCAAGCTATCTCTGGATACAAAAGAAAAGAGAAAAACATATCCCGTTTGTGGAGAATAACGTGGTAAAAGTCAATTTGCTTGATTTTCAAGCCAATAAATTTTCTTTGTTATTCAAGCCAAAGGGCGGTAAGTTGCCTTTATAGAGGTTTCGGACAAGGCGGTTCTAACGGTGTACTTTTTGTTTTGATCTGACTCCTCTGTTAGGAACTATGGGTTTTTATATTTCTTAACATTGGACGTGATCGTCTCTTACTAGGTTGCTAGCTACCGCTGCAACCCGGATGAGATGAAAAAAAATTTGGTTCCAAGAGACAAAAAGCAAAACTAATTTTAAATTTTGCATGTATTTTTGTAGTTTAAATTGAGAAATTAGTATTATTGGTTAGACATCATAAATATTTTTTCAGTTTACATAATAACTTTAGAGATTAAGCCAAAAAAAAAAAATTTGCTTCCAGAAGACAAAAAACAAAACTAATTCAAAAATTGTCAGGTATTGTTCTAGTTTGAATTAAAAAATTAGTATTATTGGTTAGACGTAATAAATATTTTTGCAGTTTACATAATAACTTTAGCGATTCTGAACTAAAAACTAAAATAATTTTTTTTTAAATATTTCTCATGGGAAATATAGGACAACAATATAAAGATACGTACTTTACGGGTTCAGCCAAAAACGTTTGAACTAAGATGATATAAATCAATGGCGTGAAAAAATGGCGTAGCGAGTCAATTGAAGCAAAAGGAAAACCAAACTAATTTTAAAATTTTCATTTGTTTTTCTGGGTTGAATTAAAAAATGGAAATTATTGTTCAGACACCATAAATATTTTTGCACTTTGCAGCTAAATAAAATTATTTTATTTAAAATTTTCAGGAATTATTCTAGTTTCAGTTGACAAATAAGATTTTTTTTTTCGAGGAATCGAGCAGCTAACTAAGTTCAATATATGCAATGGTCTGTTATTCGACTAATCGTCTTTTAATTAGGTTGCTAGCTACCGCTGCAACCCGGAACTATTAAAAAAATATTTTATCTTTAATTACAGAAGGAACTAGATGTAGCATGTTACTATTGAGACGAGTCGCTCTTACTATACAACATACAGTTCGTTATCACGAACTGTTCGCTTTGATGTATCTATTGGTATCAAAATTTCGTTTTTAGCGTTTAGGTTGCTATTGAGACAAGTAGCTATAATTACTATAGAGTTCATTACCATGAACTGTTTGATTGCTTCAAAATTCAAATATCATTGAAAAGACTGCAGTATGAAAATACATCAACAATTCAGTTTTTGGACAAAACTGATTCTACTTTAAAAACTATTTTATTTTTAATTACAAGAGGCACTAGATGTAGCAATTTCCTTTTAAATAATCTGTTATACAGCTCTCTATGATTTTCCAGTGCCCAGCGAGCTGAGGAGAAAAAACAGCGGAAAGAAAAAAATTTGCCGTTTGTGGAGAAAATCATGGTTAAAGTCAATTTTCTTGATTTTCAAGCCAATATATTTTCTTTGTTATTCAAGCCAAGGGACGGTAAGTTTGCTTATATAGAATTTTTGGATAAGGCGGTTCTAATAGCGTACTTCTTGTTTTGATCTGAATCTTTTTTCAGGAGTTATGGGTTACTTTAGTTTTTACTATGGGGCGTGATCGTCTCTTCCTAGGTTGCTGGGGCGTCATCGTCTCTTACTAGGTTGCTAGCTACCGCTGCAACCCGGATGCTTCGTAAAAGGTGCAGCATGACCTCCCTTTCTACCAACTTGTGGTCTATGAGGAGCATTTGAACAATGTAGGGTGCTTCTTTCTAGCCTTTGGGATTCATGCCCATCCCCTGGAGCCCTATATTATGGAGTTTTTTTGATAAATTTCGATTGCAATGGCTGTGTAAAAAATCTGCTCTGATGTTATGGATATACAAAATTGTAAAGGGTAGAAACGATTTGGAGGGAGGGATGGTTTTCTCTGTGTCACTTTCAAACCCTGAAAAATGAAGAAGAGCTTTCAGTTTTTGGTAAAATGAAATCCCTTCAAAGTTTCTATGTCCTTATAATTCAGACTGAGGAGCATAATAAAAATAATTGTATGGAAGACTTGTTACTCTAGCCTGACATATTGTTATAGATTCTCCCTTTCTTGAATTTTGCCATGGCTCCATAATAATCATGGGTTAAGTAATGCATCATTTACTAACAGTTACTACGGTGGAGCGGTAATGGACTCTCCGTCTAAAATAAAGGATTAAAGATCGAAACCTTCTGTGGTAACAATTCAAAATATATAAATTATCTATGGGTGCATTCATTTTGAATTTGAAGTTTGATTTCTCTAACTATGCATCAAAATTAACAATAGTTAACAATACCAGATACTGTGTAACTCAAGATCTTTGAAATGTTTTTTATTGCTGGCTTCTTCACTATCCACAGTTTTTAAACCTCATTTCATCTGGAAATCTTCAGATGTCCCAATATTGGTCAGGATAAGAAAGGAAGCATACTTTTTTTTGCATTTATGGTAGGATTGATGAAATATTTCTTATTTCTTAGAAATAAAAAAGCAATCGTTCACATTGAAAGGTTACAGTAAAGAATGATTTATATTAAAAGACGATCATTACAAGAACGAACCATTGTATATATTGGACTTAGTTAGCTGCCTGATTCTTTGAGGATCGTCTCTTACTATTCCTAAGAAGAAAAAGCCGTATTCCTTTTCCTGTCTGTAATCATAAGCAACAAGTAGAACAATAGGGATATTTTTTATATAAGACAGTGGAACACAACTTTTAATGAATATTTCGACCCTATATCCAAGGGCCGTCCTCAGCAAACAAACGTAGAAAAAATGAATATAAAAGAGCTCACATTAAAATACAATCTTTATGACTAAAACATTTTCAAAACAGCCCTAGCATCATTACTTCAAGGAAGTTCAACCAGGACTGGTACATCAAAGTTAAGTGAAAAAAGACAATTCATTCAAATTGAATAAAAAACCATTTACAAACAAGTTCTTAAAGCTAATCTTGCCTTTTTGGCATCCAGCCTAGAAGGTCTATCCATAACAGGTTGAGTGGAATGAATTGTTTACTGGTTTTTTAATATAATTAGTTAAATCATTTTTAATTAAATTTGTACATAAGGTATTAAGTGAATATTCCCCCAAATCCTTATTTAAGTCACCAAATTATTTTTATCAACAAATAAAAGCCTTCCCCATGGGTGCACCTCTATCCGGGTTATTAGCGAATATTTATGTAGAGCACCATGAAAGTTGGGCCTTAAATTCATATTTTTTAAAACATATCTATTGGGGGCGTTACATGGATAATGTGATATCGCTCTGGAATTATGGGGAAAATGAACTTTGGGGTTTTCTAGATCACCTTAATACATATGACAGAAGTCTACAGTTTACCTTAGAAATCAAAAATAAATTACCGTTTCTGGATGTATTAATTATTCAGAGCATTGATAAACTGGATTTTACAATTTATTATTGCTAAGACACCGTAAATATTTTTGCAGTTTGCAGTTAAATAAAATTATTTTATTTAAAATTTTCAGGAATTATTCTAGTTTCAGTTGACAAATAAGATTTTTTGTAGAAAAAGCCCCAAATATTACTGCATTTTACATAACTATGTCTACAAGCTTCTTATAATGGTAAAAGTTCTTCGTAAAAATGTTGATTTTATTTTAAACTTTTTTTTTTATTACAAAAGCACGTAGACGTGATCCCTTGAAACTTCTGACCTATCTAGATCGTTTTTATTTCTACTAAGCTTCAAACTTTTGGTTTTCTTTTTAAGGTTTTTGAATTGTTGTGATCCCTTGTTAGAATATTTAAAAATATTTTTGAAATTACCAGTTTTTTGCTCTTTACACAATTTAATGTCTTTTCATACTGAGGCTATTCAAAGATATTTGATTATTAACGAAGTCCAATTTCTAACAATGATTTCTACTAAGCTTCAAACGTTTTGTTTTTTATGGTTTTTGAATTGTTGTAGTCCCTTGTCAAAATAGCCAATATGCAAATATTTTTTAATGGCTAGTTTTTTCTCTTTAAGCAAGTTCATATAAACTTCTCCATACATGAAAATCTTCAATTTTTCCACACAAGTGTGACAATTGTCATTGACGTCATTGCAATTTTACTACATGACTTCATTTGTAAAACCTTTTGGTTGGCTTTTTTAAGGTTTTTGAATTGTTGTAATCCCTTGTCAAAATAGCCAATATGCAAATATTTTTTCAATGACTAGTTTTTTTCTCTTTTAGCAAGTTCATATAAACTTCTCCATACATGAAAATCTTCAATTTTTCCACATAAGTGTGACAATTGTCATTGACGTCATTGCAATTTTACTACATGACTTCATTTGTAAAAACTTTTGGTTGGCTTTTTTAAGGTTTTTGAATTGTTGTAATCCCTTGTCAAAATAGCCAATATGCAAATATTTTTTAATGGCTAGTTTTTTTCTCTTTAAGCAAGTTCATATAAACTTCTCCATACATGAAAATCTTCAATTTTTCCACTTAAGTGTGACAACTGTCATTGACGTCATTGCAATTTTACTAAATGGCCATTTGTAAAAACTTTTGGTTTGCTTTTTTAAGGTTTTTGAATTATTGTATTCCCTTGTTGAAATATATACAAATATTTTTGCAATTACCAGTTTTTTGTTCTTTAGGCAATTTAATGTCTTTTCATACTGCAGTCTATTTAAAGATATTTGATCATTACAGTTTTTTTCAAAATTAAGACTCTTAACGAATTTTCCTAGACTTCTGACCTATCTAGATCGTTGTTTTATGCGAGAATATCCCAAGATACCAATTTTCTCGAAAAAATATTGAGCCGTTTTCGAGAACAGAAACACACAATTATTACTCACATATAAAGATAGTATATATTTTTTAACTCGGACTATTACATATAACCCGGACTATTACTATTACCCGGGTTATTACATATAACCCAAAATCTATTCTTGAAAGTTAGTAGTTTTGGATCTACTAAAATTGTAAAAGAGAAACAATTTAAAATTTATCTTGTTTAGTAAAGTATAAACTATGGTTTGACCTCAGCTTTGTAATACATGACGAAGGGATTGAACCCAGGTGTAGAAACACACTGCAGCGCGGACCCATGAACCTAAGTAAACAATAAGTGTCTTTAATGTGATACAATTCAAGTACAAATTATGTTTAGGGCTTTAGATGCAAAAACAGCTTAGCCTAATTTGTCTTTGTGGTAGGCTACCGTAGTTCTTGCTCATTTTGAGTTTGGCTTTGCTTATTCATGACAGCTTCTTTTTATTGACTGATAGTGATTTATGGTGGTTTCCCAGGTCAAAAATACCTGGGGTGGCTTCCCAGGTCAAAAATACCTGGGGTGGCTTCCCAGGTATTTTACTTCCTCTGTTATAAACGGAAGTGGAACAGCGTGCCTGAAGGATAAATTATTTTAATCGTAAAAATTTATTAATGCTTAGTTCAAATAATAAAAAAATTTAATCACTCTTTACAGACTAAGATATAATAGGTGAAATTTTTAAGAATTTTTTGGTTCCTTTAACTTGAAGATTCACAATACGTAAAAACATGTGAATTATGCTCACTTAAGTCTCGGGAAAAATATCTCAATTCCTCCGTGTAAATTAGGTACTCTCTCAAACATTCTGGTATATTTAGCCCTTTAATATTGGTACTTAATTCTGCATTACCTATATTTTTCCAAATTGCATCCCGACAAGTTGATTTAAATGAGCCGTTAAAGGCAAGTTTATGTATTGCCGGATACCATTTAGTTGGAGCGAATTTTTGAAAAATTGTTTGTTTAGAAGCTACTACTTGCATGAATATTTCAATATATTTATCTTTGACAGCTTTTTTTAATTTGGATTTATAAACTGCTTTATATTTCAAAAGGTATTCTACTAAATCACATTGTGACGTAATTTCTGTGACTAAGTCACATTGACGATAATTTCCAGATAAAAGGATTTTTTTTAAAGATATCATCAAAGCTGTCTCGTTATTTGAAGTCAAACAATTTATATCGGCTCCCTTTGAAACTAGTAGTTGACAAATGCCAACATTACCATTCCTAGCAGCTATATGTAAGACTGTTTTCTGCTCATGTTTATCCTTTGTATTTGGGTTGGCTCCATTCTCTAATAGATACCTAGCAACGTCTAATTGATTACTTCTCACAGCGTACCATAACGGAGTTCTATTGTGTGAATTAAAGGCATCTATAGTGGCATACTTAGCAACTAGTAGTTGACAAATGTCTAAATTGCCATTCTTAGCTGCTACATGTAAGACTGTTTCTTGCTCATATTTACCCTTTGGGCTGGCTCCATTCTCTAATAGATATCTAGCGACGTCCGATTGATTACTTTTCACAGCGTACCATAACGGAGTTCTCTTGTGTGAATTAAAGGCATCTATAGTGGCATTGTTGTCAACTAGTAGTCGACAAATGTGCAAATTCCCTTTCCTAGCAGCAACATGTAGGACTATTTCTTGCTCATATTTACCCTTTGTATTTGGGTTGGCTCCATTCTCTAATAGATATCTAGTGACGTCTAATTGATTACTTCTCACAGCGTACCATAACGGAGTTTTATTGTGTAAATCAAAGGAGTCTATATTGGCACCCTTAGCAATTAGTAGTTGACAAATGTACACATACCCTCTCCCAGCATAGTTATGTAAGGCTGTTTTTTTCATAAATTTACCTCTTGCATTTGGATCGGCTCCATTGTCTAATAGATGTATAATATCCCTTAATTTACGATTATTCAGAGTGAAATGAGATTCCATATTACGGCCCCTTATATTACACATAAAACGACGTATCATGCATCAATAACCTATCAAAAATTAAAACTAATTTTAAAATTTTCAGGTATTTTTCTAGTTTAAATGAAAAAAATTAAAATAATTGCTCAGACATCATAAGTATTTTTGCTGTTTACATAATAACTTTTAGCGATCCATGAAATAAAATTATTTTATTTAAAATTTTCAGAAATTACTGTTGTTTCAATTCACCGATCAGATTTTTTGTTATATACTTCTCAAAAGATGTTTGTTTTATCTTAACTTTTAGTTAATATGTGCCGTGGTTTGTTCTTTACTAGGTTTCAGGTATATCTGATGATCCGATGAATCCGATGACTCCTGATGTTACAATAGTTATAGTAAGGAACGACCCACACCAGGATTCAAACCCGAGCCAGTCGGTTCAAAACCAAATATCGTAAACCACTAGACTCATAATTGCTTTATGATCATAATTGCTTTATAATCTATTCTAGTATTATTGTAAAAAGTGATTCTATTTTTTTTTTGATAAAAAAAGCACTAGAACTTTTAATTTCCGTTTGAATGAGCCCTCTTGCGACATTTTAGGACCACTGGGTCGATACGATCACCCCTGGGGAAAAAAACAAACAAATAAACACGCATCCGTGATCTTTCTTTTGGCAAAAAATACCAAATTCCACATCTTTGCAGATAGGAGCTTGAAACCTCTACAGTAAGGTTCTCTGAAACGCTGAAACTGATGGTGTGATTTTCATTAAGATTCTGTGACTTTTAGGGGGTGTTTTCTCTTTTTTTCGGAAATAGGGTAAATTTTCTCATGTCATAACTTTTGATGAGTAAGACTAAACTTGATGAAATTTAAATATTTAAAATCAGCACAAAAATCCGATTCTTTTGATGTGTGTATTGATATTAAATTTTTGTTTTTTAGAGTTTCGGTTACTATTGAGACGAGTCGCTCACTATTACAGTTCGTTACCACGAACTGTTTGATAGACAAACATCATACTTTTTTTTTAGCCAATAAGCCCCAAAGTAGATTCCATCCCCAAATAATACACACAAAAAAAAAAGAAGCGAGTCGGTAGAACACTCAAAAGGTCAATAGCAATTAAAAAACCAAGGAACTACTAGAAAAACTTTTTCAAAAAGGAATAAAAAATACCATTCGACATAGCACGCTTCGTATAACAGCCTTATCTGGATGTAACAGTAGGCGTAGAGCAAAAATGCTATAATTTAGTAGTGTTTGTATATTAGATATATAGAACGACAAGGAATCCCACCACATCTCTATATATTACAGCACGAAGACGATTAGCATCCATTTCCTGTAAAAGACTATCTGGATCACGGACGGGAGACTGAAGCAAGGCATCACTGTGTATCTAAAAATGGGAACAAGTTAAACAAACTGTATTTTAATTTTACACAGTTGCTTTGTCTTCCAGATAAAATTTGAAAAACAAATTACACACTATCCTAATAAAGCCAATACCGTGCCTATCAGCTCTAGATGATGGTTGTTGGCAAACACATGTAAGTTAAAATATCAATTTTGGGCTCCATGTAGTATCATAATTTATGTTGACATACCATATAATATCATCAAATTTCAGGTGTTCCTGAAATTTAGCCAGATAGTTTGCAGGACATAAGTTCTAAAATCCATTTCCACTTTCAGTGTAAATTTTTTTTTTTCACAAAACAGGATTGTATTTTTTAACAGACAAGTGGCAAAATACAATCTGGCCTATACAACATTATTTATATGTATTCCAGGGGGAGGGGAGGGATAAGAGTGATTATAAGCCCTTTTTAACAATAACATTACCTTACCCAATAAGTTCTGAAGGTGACGGCAGATGGAAAATACATGGCGTTTACGTCTAATTAACCAAAAAAACGCCTCGCTCTTTACACTTACTACTTTAAAAAGTATTTTATTTTTAATTACAAAAGGCACTAGATGTTGCAATTTCCTTTAAAATGAGCTATTATACAGCTCTCTGTGATTTTCCAGTGCCCAGCTAGCTGAGGAGAAAAATCAAGCGGAAAGAAAAAAATATCCCGTTTGTGGAGAATAACGTGGTAAAAGTCAATTTTCTTTATTTTCAAGCCAATATATTTTCTTTGTTATTCAAGCCAAAGGGTGGTTAGTTTCCTTTATAGAGGATTCGGATAAGGCGGTTCTAATGGTGTACTTTTTGTTTTGATCTTTTTGTTTTAGGAGTTGGGGGGTTTTATATTTTTTAACATTGGACGTGATCGTCTCTTACTAGGTTGCTAGCTACCGCTGCAACATGGATAAAAGAAGAAAGAAAAAAAATATGCCGTTTAGGCAGAATGTTGTAGTAGCTGCCACTTTTCTTGATTTTCAAGCCAATGTGTTTCTCTTGCTGTTCAAGCCAAATAACAGAAGGTTTACTATAGAGGGGCTTCGGACAAGGCGAAGCCCCTAATGGTGTACTTTCTGCTTTGATCTGACTTTTTTTTTAGGAGCTATGGGTTTTATATTTCTTAAAATTGGACGTGGCCGTCTCTTACTAGGTTGCTAGCTACCGCTGCAAGCCAGATTACTAGCTACCGCTGCAACCCAGATACCGCTGCAGCCCGGACCACCATATGGGTGAGAGATCGTCCTTTAATGTAAACTAATATAATACTATGACGACATTCATTATTTATCTAGTAGGATTTCAGACAAGGTAGTTCTAATAATGTACTTTTGCTTTGATCTGACTCCATGTTTAGGAGTTTTGGGTTTTTATATTTCATAGCATTGGGCTGATCGTCCCTTACTAGGTTGCTAGCTACTGCTGCAACCCAAATTATGAGAGGCAGCCTGACCGAGTGGTCCAAGGCACTGGTGTTAGCCACCAGTCTCTTCGGAGGCGTGGTTTCAAATCTTACCGCTGGTATACGATTATGTTTGAAAGACTGCAGTGTGAAAAGACATCAAGAATGCAGTTTTTGGTGGAAAATTTTTTTCTCTTTTAGAAATAATTTATTTTAGTTACTATAGATTTTTAACCCAATTAATTTCCTTTAGGATGAGCTATTGAACAACTCTCTGCGATGTTCCAGTGCCAAGCTATCTGTGGAAAAGAAAGAAAAAAAATATCCCGTTTAGGCAGAATGTTGTAGTATCTGCCACTTTTCTTGATTAACAAGCCAATATATTTCCCTTGCTGTTCAAGCCAAGGGACAGAAAGTTTACTATACAAGGGTTTCAGACAAGGTGATTCTAATGGTGTACTTTTTGTTTTGATCTGACTCCTTTATTAGGAACTATAGGTTTTTATATCTCTTAAAATTGGACGTGATCGTCTCTTACTAGGTTGCTAGCTACCGCTGCAACCCGGATTGCTAGCTACCGCTGCAACCCGGATATATATCTTAACATTGGACGTGATCGTCTCTTCCTAGGTTGCTAGCTATTGCTGCAACCCGGAGGTTGCTAGCTACCGCTGCAACCCGGATTAAAATTAGCAATTAGACAATTCTTTATTATGACCAAGAACTGTTTGATTTAATACTTCAGTTACTATGGATTACAGTTCGTTCTTTATTGTACAAACCCTTTATAGGATTTACTATAATTAACAAAATACACCTGATTACAAACAGGAAAAAGCCTACGGCTTTTTCTTCTTTGAAATAGTAAGAGACGAACCTCAAACAATCAAGTAGCTAACTAAGTCGAATGTATGCAATGGTTTATTATTCTAATGATCGTTTTTAATATAAAATAGATTATTTCAGTTAGCAGGGTCATGTCGTTCTTTACTGTAATCTTAGCATTGGACTGATCGTCTCTTACTAGATTGCTAGCTACTGCTGCAACCCAGATTCACATATATAGTTATTTATGAGAGGCAACCTGGCCAAGTGGTCCAAGGCACTGGTGTTAGCCACCAGTCTCTTCGGAGGCGTGGGTTCAAATCTTACCGCTGGTATACGATTATGTTTGAAAGACTGCAGTGTGAAAAGACATCAAAAATGCAGTTTTTGGTGGAAAAATTTATTCTCTTTTAGAAATAATTTATTTTAGTTACAAAAGGTTTTTAACCCAATTAATTTCCTTTAAAATGAGCTATTGAACAACCCTCTACGATGTTCCAGTGCCAAGCTATCTCTGGAAACAAAGAAAAGAGAAAAAAATATCCCGTTTAGGCAGAATATTGTAGTAGCTGCCACTTTTCTTGATTTTCAAGCCAATATATTTCTCTTGCTGTTCAAGTCAAGGGACAGAAATTTTACTATACAGGGGTTTCGGACAAGGCGGTTCTAATGGTGTACTTTTTGTTTTGATCTGACTCCTTTTTTAGGAGTTAGGGGTTTTTATATTTCTTAAAATTGGACGTGATCGCCTCTTACTAGGTTGCTAGCTACCGCTGCAACCCGGATTCGATCTTTATTATATATATGTTTGAAAGACTGCAGTGTGAAAAGACATCAAAAATGCAGTTTTTGGTGGAAAAATTTATTCTCTTTTACAAATAATTTATTTTAGGAACTATAGATTTCTAACCCAATTAATTTCCTGTACGATCACGATGTTCCTACTCTCTACGATGTTCCAGTGCCAAGCTATCTCTGGAAAAGAAGAAAAAAGAAAAAAAGAAAAAAAAATATCCCGTTTAGGCAGAATGTTATAGTAGCTGCAACTTTTCTTGATTTTCAAGCCAATATATTTCCCTTGCTGTTCAAGTCAAGGGACAGAAAGTTTACTATACAGGGGTTTCGGACAAGGCGGTTCTAATGGTGTACTTTTTGTTTTGATCTGACTCCTTTTTTAGGAACTATGGGTTTTTATATTTCTTAACATTGGACGTGATCGTCTCTTACTAGGTTGCTAGCTACCGCTGCAACCCGGATAAGAGACGAAACTCAAACAATCAAGTAGCTAACTAAGTCCAATATATGGAATGGTTTGTTATTCCAGTGATCGTCTTTTAATGTAATTTGAATTACTAACCTATACTATAATTGTGGCGTATAAAATTTAGTATAGGTAAGAGGTCGTTCTTTATTATAAAAATTAATATACGAATTTTCAAAGAAGTACGCCTCCGTATATTCACTGTGTTGTCGAATATTTTCCATTGCATCTATAAACTGTTCCGCAGTTGCCAATCCATACCTTGGAAGCTTTTCATTAAACTGACAACATTTCTTTTGGATATTACTATGAAGCTTTGCCAAAGCATTTCTAACCGACTTTTCAACAGCATCCGCTCTTTCAAAGAGAATTTTAATCTGTAATTTTGAATACTTTTCGTGATCCTGGTAAAACATGCGTAAAATGTTTCTCAATTTACGAAGGTCAGCCTGCATTTTTGCCATCTTCTTCTATTTCTGAATGTAATTTTTCTCTTTGTCCTTATGCGTTCTTCGGTACAACCTCGCAGAGAATTTAATTTTTTCATTATAGCTTTTGTCACCCCAGTATCTACCCATTATTCTGGTAGCAACTTTTTTCTTATGTTTGTTTTGGTAATCTTAATCATTATCATACCGTTCCTTGCTCTTTTGTCTAGCCTGCTCAATTGTTGCTTCTCTAAAAAGTTTATCATTGTGATAACGCTCCTTGATCTTTTGTCTAGCCTGCTCAATTCTTGCTTCTCTGTAATCTTCATCATTTTGGTAACGCTCCTTGATCTTTTGTTTGGCTGTCTCAATTTTTACTTGTCGATACACCTGGACGGTTGAATACCTTTGCTTTTCTTTTTTCTTATATTTGATTCGGTAATCTTCATCATTATCATACCGTTCCTTGATCTTTTGTTTGGCTGTTTCAATTTTCGCATGTCTATAAACTACATCATTATAATAACGTTGTTTGTCACTATCAATTTTTGCATCTCGATACGCGTGGTCGGTTGAATACCTTTGCTTTTCTCTTTTCAAGATACTATCTCTGTTGTTTGTGTACTACTGTTTTTCTAACTTGCGTGCAGCTTGCTTTGATCTAACCATTATCTAATTATGAATGAGAACATTTACAGTTCTGACGCTTCTTATATAGTAATTATGACGTCACGACGTAATGATTTTATTTCATGATGACGTCATGGCGCAATGATATTATTTCATGACGTCTTCAGAAACCACAACATAATTTCGTGTTTTTCTATTCACGTCATAGCTCTAATATAAAGCTATGACGACATTCATTATTTATCTAGTAGGGTTTCAGACAAGGTAATTCTAATGATGTACTGTTGTTTTGATCTGACTCTATTTTTAGGAGTTTTGGGTTTTTATATTTCTTAGCATGGGACTGATCGTCTCTTACTAGGTTGCTAGCTACTGCTGCAACCCAGATTCATATATATATTATTTATGAGAGGCAGCCTGGCCGAGTGGTCCAAGACACTGGTGTTAACCACCAGTCTCTTCGGAGGCGTGGGTTCAAATATTACCGCTGGTATAATGTTTGAAATACTGCAGTGTGAGAAGACATCAAAAATGCAGTTTTTGGTGGAAAAATTTATTCTCTTTTAGAAATAACTTATTTTAGTTACTATAGATTTTTAACTTAATTAATTTCCTTTAAAATGAGCTATTGAACAACTCTCTACGATGTTCCAGTGCCAAGCCATCTCTGGAAAAGAAGAAAAAAGAAAAAAAAGTAAAAAATATCCCGTTTAGGCAGAATGTTGTAGTAGCTGCCACTTTTCTTGATTTTCAAGCCAATATATTTCCCTTGCTGCTCAAGCCAAGGGACAGAAAGTTTCCTATACAGGGGTTTCGGACAAGGCGGTTCTAATGGTGTACTTTTTGTTTTGATCTGACTCCTCTATTAGGAACTATGGGTTTTTATATTTCTTAACATTGGACGTGATCGTCTCTTACTAGGTTGCTAGCTACCGCTGCAACCCGGATATAATAACGCGCTTTGAAGGCATCTTATTGCAAAAAAAGAAATAATATTTTCATCTAATTAACACTTCTTATGACTCGTATCGAGTATCCATAACCTAACAAAAGTAAAACTAATTTTTAAATTTTCAGGTATTTTGTTAGTTTGAATGAAAAGATTAAAATTATTGCTCAGATATCATAAATATTTTTGCAGTTTACATAATAACTTTAGCGATTCTAAACTGAAAAACTAACTCAGTCCAATATATGCAATGGTGTGCTTTTCTAATGATCGTCCTTTAATATAAAAAACAGGAAAAAGCCTACGGTTTTTTCTTCCTTTAAATAGTAAGAGACGAAACTCAAACAATCAAGTAGCTAACTAAATCCAATGTATGGAATGGTTTTCTATTTCAGTGATCGTCTTTTAATGTAATACATCACTGTGAATATATGGAGGCATAATTGTCCTTTACTTAGTTTCAGCTTAAATTCGATGATCGAGCCTTTATGTAATACGATGTTCCAGTGCCAAACTATCTGTGGAAAACAAGAAAAAAAGAAAAAAAATATCCGTTTAGACAGAATGTTGTAGTAGCTGCCACTTTTCTTGCTGTCCAAGCCAAGGGACAGAAATTTTCCTATACAGGGGTTTCGGACAAAACGGTTCTAATGGTGTACTTTTTGTTTTGATCTGACTCCTTTTTTAGGAACTATGGGTTTTTATATTTCTTAACATTGGACGTGATCGTTTCTTACCAGGTTGCTAGCTTCCGCTGCAACCCGGATTCTTGTTGAAAGATAAACGTGCATAAATATTCCATTAACTTTTTACGTTATAAATTATAATATAATACGAGAAAATTTAATCACTTTTTACCCTTACAACTTTATATTCTTTCTTTATAATAATACTATCACTGATTAGGCATCATAAATATTTTTGCAGCTTACGTAATAATTTTAGCGATTAAGCCAAAAAAGAAAATTTTGGTTCCAGGAGTTTCGGTTACTATTGAGACAAGTAGCTATTATTACTATAGAGTTCATTACCATGAACTGTTTGATTGCTTCAAAATTCAAATATCTTTGAAAAGACTGCAGCATGAAAATACACCAAAAATGCATTTTTTTTGACAAAATTGATTCTACTTTAAAAAGTATTTTATTTTTAATTACAAAAGGCACTAGATGTAGCAATTTCCTTTAAAATGAGCTATTATACCGCTCTCTATGATTTTCCAATGCCCAGCTAGCTGAGGAGAAAGATCAAGCGGAAAGAAAAAAAATATCCCTTTTGTGGAGAATAACGTGGTTAAAGTCAATTTTCTTGATTTTCAAGCCAATATATTTTCTTTGTTATTCAAGCCAAAGGGCGGTAAGTTTCCTTTATAGGGGGTTCGGACAAGGCGGTTCTAATGGTGTACTTTCTGTTTTGATCTGACTCTTTTTTTAGGAGTTGAGGGGTTTTATATATCTCAACATTGGAGGTGATCGTCTCTTACTAGGTTGCTAGCTACCGCTGCAACCCGGATGCTAGCTACCGCTACAACCAGGATTACTTCTCTATACACCTGGACGGTTGAATACCTTTGCTTTTACTTTTTCTTATATTCGATTCGGTAATCTTCATCATTATCATACCGTTCCTTGATCTTTTGTTTGGCTGTCTCAATTTTCGCATGTCTATAAACTACATAATTATAATAACGCTGTTTGTCACTATCAATTTTCGCATCTCGATACGCGTGGTCGGTTGAATACCTTTGCTTTTCTCTTTTCAAGATACTATCTCTGTTGTTTGTGTAGTACTGTTTTTTTAAATTGTGTATAGCTTGCTTTGATCTAACCATTATCTAATTATGAATGAGAACATTTACAGTTCTGACGCTTCTTATATAGTAATTATGACGTCACGACGTAATGATTTTATTTCATGACGTCATGGCGCAATGGTATTACTTCATGACGTCTTCAGAAACCACAATATAATGTCGTGTTTTTCTATTCACGTCATAGCTCTAATATAAAACTATGACGACATTCATTATTTATCTAGTAGGGTTTCAGACAAGGTAGTTCTAATGATGTACTTTTGTTTTGATCTGATTCTATTTTTAGGAGTTTTGGGTTTTTATATTTCTTAGCATTGGACTGATCGTCTCTTACTAGGCTGCTAGCTACTGCTGCAACCCAGATTTACATATATATTATTTATGAGAGGCAGCCTGGCCGAGTGGTCCAAGGCACTGGTGTTAGCCACCAGTCTCTTCGGAGGCGTGGGTTCAAATCTTACCGCTGGTATAATGTTTGAAATACTGCAGTGTGAAAAGACATCGAAAATGCAGTTTTTGGTGGAAAAATTTATTCTCTTTTAGAAATAATTTATTTTAGTTACTATAGATTTTTAACCCAATTAATTTCCTTTAAAATGAGCCATTGAACAACTCTCTACGATGTTCCAGTGCCAAGCTATCTCTGGAAAAGAAGAAAAAAGAAAAAAAGAAAAAAAATATCCCGTTTTGGCAGAATGTTGTAATAGCTGCCACTTTTCTTGATTTTCAAGCCAATATATTTCCCTTGCTGTTTCAAGCCAAGGGACAGAAAGTTTCCTATACAGGGGTTTCGGACAAGGCGGTTCTAATGGTGCACTTTAGAATTTTAACTGACTCTTCTGTTAGGAACTATGGGTTATTATATTTCTTAACATTGGACGTGATGGTCTCTTACTAGGTTGCTAGCTACCGCTGCAACCCGGATAATTTGATCAGACTTTTTTTAGGAGCTATAGGTTTTTATATTTCTTAACATTGAACGTGATCGTCTCTTACTAGGTTGCTAGATACCGCTGCAACCTGGACTACCCCTGGAACCACCATATATCAGTTACTATGGGTGAGATAACGTTTTTTACTTTAAATGAAATTGTTACTCAAACATTGTAAATATTTTTGCAGTTTGCAGAGTTTTGCACTTTTTTCTCATACCTTTTGCATTGTCATAATATATATTCTGTAATCTTAACCATAGTGAAGTTGCCTATGCAAGTTGGTATACAGAAGAGTTCGTTCTTTATTATAACATTGGACGTGATCGTCTCTTACTAGGTTGCTAGCTACCGCTGCAACCCGGATTCCTTACAGGTATTTCGGACAAGGCAGTTCTAATGGTGTACTTTTTGTTCTGATCTGACTCTTTTTTTAGGAGTTATGGGTTTTTATATTTCTTAACATTGGACGTGATCGTCTCTTACTAGGTTGCTAGCTACCGCCGCAACCCAGATTACAAACAGGAAAAAGCCTACGGCTTTTTCTTCTTTGGATTAGTAAGAGACGACTCCCAAAGAAACAGGCAGCTAACTAAGTCCAATGTAAGCAATGGTTTGTTCTTATAATGATCGTTTTTTAATATAACTTTACCACAAACTGTTTGATTGCTTCAAAAATCAAATATCTTTGAAAAGACTGCTGTATGAAAAGACATAAGAAATGTAGTTTTTAGTGGAAAAATTTATTGTGTTTTAAAAATAATTTGTTTAAGTTACAAAAGGTTTTTAACCCCATTAATTTCCTTTAAAATGAGCCATTGACCAACTCTCAACTATGTTTCAGTGCCAAGTTACCTGTGGAAAAGAAAAAAAAAAGAAAAAAAGATGCCGTTTAGGCAGAATGCTGTAGTAGCTTCCACTTTTCGTGATTTTCAAGGCAATATATTTCCCTTGATGTTCAAGCCAAGGGACAGAAAGTTTCCTATACAGGTATTCGGACAAGGCGGTTCTAATGGTTTACTTTTTGAATTTACTCTTTTCTTAGGAGTTATAGGTTTTTATATTTCTTAACATTGGACGTAATCGTCTCTTACTAAGTTGCTAGCTACCACTGCAACCCGGATTAGGTTTATAAATTAGATTACAGCTAAAGCTGCAACCGTGATACTATAATCACGCCACATATTAACTTTAAATAAAACTTTGCCATCCTATGATATAGTTAAGTTGCCTATGCAAGCTAGTATAGGCAAGAGTTCGTTCTTTATTGTAAAATTGTCTAACTTACAGCCCTTGCCTTGAGGACTGTGGGGAGATTGATATCCCACAATACATAATTACTGGACCCTTCAACAATGCTCAACAAAATAGCTCCCTTAAAATTTTGATTGGATGTGTTTTGGGGAATTTTAGGCTTGAGAGGGGGGGGGGAGAATCTAACGATAAATTTCGGAGGGGGACGGACATTTTGACTGAGGGATGGTAGTACTGATTAAAAGAGAAAAATAAAGTTTTTATAGTATTAGGTACATTCTTTATTGAGACAACACTGTAAATATTTAATTATAAAGTAAAATTAAGCCGTCTTTTTTTGTTGTGCGTTAGTTTCTCCAAAACGTCTTCTGGATTGACTGGAACATCCATGTGTATGGATAACAAGGCCAATTCATTAGGCCATTTCTGACTGAGGCGCTCCTGGTATAGGATTTCACTCTTATCAGGGTAGAAAAAGAACGCTCGCTTGTACTCGTAGTGACGGGAATTGTTGCACCAACCTCCAAAAATTGATGTAGAATGGGGAAAATGTTCTTATCACATTCTTTTAAGCACGTTATAAAATATTTTGGTACCAAATTTCCCGACTGTATCCATTTTCTTCTCCATAGAGTTAACTCAGCTTGCATAGCTGTCTGCATCAAGATACCAAAAATTAGTCAGAGTATCCTATACATCCTTTGTTTTTCTTCGTCAAGGGAAATATAATGACTCCAGTAACTTTCTCTGACTAAGGAATCACTGATGCAGCCGCTGCAGAAAAATGGTTCATAAAAAGGATGAACACAGAAGGTCATTAATACGTTTCAGGATCCTCTGACGCTGTTTCGTAACTATTCCTATACGTTTTTTTTGGAGCTAATCTGGGAGTTCTTATGCTGATTTTATAATCTTGACACACTTCAGTCCCTTCAGTAAATTTTGAATGAAACATAGCTTCACTCCAATCTCTCATGTATTTAACTTTGCTCTTAAGATAGTCAGCGTGTTTGATATAGATCTCATACACAGATCTCATACGAGATTTGTAGCTTCTATTGTAAAAATGTCGACAAATTGTGGGATAGACTAAAAACTTCACTCGCAGTAACCATAGCCGCAACAAAACTGCATCTCTCAATAACAGATAGCGAAGAATAAGCTTGGCTTGAAGATTTAGAATCTGAATCAGGATGTTCTTGAGTTTCCCTCATAGCCTTACAGATAATAATGAACATCTCTTTAAACAAAATGATTTCTTTTAGGTGCTCCACCTATCTAGTCTCACAAAATTTATTCAATCTTATTCTTTTTGTCCCTGTAATAAGATTACTTTCTTTATAAAATTTGATTGAAAATTGCAGAGCGTTTAGGTGAAATTCGGTACTTTTTCTTTGGAATAGTAAGAGACGAACCTCAAGGAATCAGGCGGCTAACTAAGTCCAATATAAGCAATGGTTTGTTCTTCTAATGATTATCTTTTAATTTGGCGTTTCTTACTAGGTTGCCAGCTACCACTGCAACCCGAATTATGTAATTAATAGGTTGCTAGCTACCGCTGCAACCTAGATATTCTTATTTCTGCTACTAAGGGCTGAGGTTCGTTCTTTACTGTAAAACTAGCAAAACAGTTTTTAAGTTTGATGAAGATTTAACTGATGTGTCAAAAGTAAGGTTGCAAGTCGACGATTTTATTTTGGCCTTATTATAATTGGTATTGTTAAATAATAATATGCATATGGTTCTTAAATCATACTTCTTTATGGTCCCATATCGTCAAGTGGCTAGGATAGATAACTTTCACTTAACAGGCCCGGGTTCGATTCCCGATGTGGGAAAATTTTTAACTCTATAATCTTCGAACATTCGAAACTTTTATAATTAGAATGATGTATAATATAAATACTGTAATCTTAACTATAGTGAAGTTGCCTATGCAAGTTAGTATAGGGAAGAGTTCGATCTTTATTATAACAACCCGGAAAATTCGATGATCGAGCCTTTATGTAACCCGGATTAAAAAATTATTATCATATCTTATATGTAACTTTCATTTTATGAGTCTTCGATAGTCTAATGGTAAGTATGCCCATTTGTTACCTGGAAGAAGGGGGTTCGATTCCCCGTCAGGGAGAACTTTTAATATGTTGAATTAAAAGCACTATCTTTTCAATTTAACAAACAGGAAAAAGCCTACGGCTTTTTCTTCTTTTAAATAGTAAGATACGAAACTCAAACAATCAAGTAGCTAACTAAGTCCAATGTATGGAATGGTTTGTTATTTCAGTGATCGTCTTTTAATGTAATGACAAAATTGATTCTACTTTAAAAAGTATTTTATATTTAATTACAAAAGTGATTAGATGTTGCATTTTCCTTTAAAATGAGCTAATTTACAGCTCTCTATGATTTTCCAGTGCCCAGCTAGTTGAGGAGAAAAATCAAGCGGAAAGAAAAAAAATATCCCGTTTGTGGAGAATAACGTGGTTAAAGTCAATTTTCTTGATTTTCAAGCCAATATATTTTCTTTGTTATTCAAGCCAAAGAGTGATAAGTTTCCTTAATAGGGGTTTTCGACAAGGTGGTTCTAATGGTGTAATTTTTGTTTTGATTTGACTCTTTTCTCAGGAGTTAGGGGTTTTTATATTTCTTAACATTGGACGTGATCGTCTCTTACTAGGTTGCTAGCTACTGCTGCAACCCGGATTAACATTGGACGTGATCGTCTCTTACTAGGTTGCTAGCTACCGCTGCAACCCGGATTGCTAGCTACCGCTGCAACCCGGATATATTTCTTAACCATGGACGTGATCGTCTCTTCCTAGGTTGCTAGCTACCGCTGCAACCCGGATTAAAATTAGCAATTAGACAACTCTTTATTATGACCAAGAACTGTTAGATTTAATACTTCAGTTACTATGGGTTACAATTCGTTCTTTATTGTAAATATTTCTTAACATTGGACGTGATCGTCTCTTACTAGGTTGCTAGTTACCACTGCAACCCGGATTATAATCTTATTTTATTTACTATGGGCTGAAGTTTGTTCTTTACTGTAAATTGTAATTACCAGTTTTATGGTTTCAGTTGATTATGATTTTCAGTTGACTATAGTTCGTTCTTTAATGTAACTTGCAGCTACCCCTGGAACCACCAAATATCAGTTACTATGGGCAAGAGATTGTTTTTTACTGTAAAAAATCACATATATATTATTTATAAGAGGCAGCCTGGCCGAGTGGTCCAAGGCACTGGTGTTAGTCACCAGTCTCTTCGGAGGCGTAGGTTCAAATCTTACCGCTGGTATACGATTATGTTTGAAAGACTGCAGTGTGAAAAGACATCAAAAATGCAGTTTTTGGTGGAAAAATTTATTCTCTTTTAGAAATAATTTATTTTAGTTACTATAGATTTTTAACCCAATTAATTTCCTTTAAAATGAGCCATTGAACAACTCTCTACGATGTTCCAGTGCCAAGCTATCTGTGGAAAAGAAAAAAAGAAAAAAAATATCCCGTTTAGGCAGAATGTTGTAGTAGCTGCCACTTTTCTTGATTTTCAAGCCAATATATTTCCCTTGCTGTTCAAGCCAAGGGACTGAAAGTTTCCTATACAGGGGTTTCGGACAAGGCGGTTCTAATGGTGTACTTTTGAATTTGATCTGACTCCATTTATAGGAACTATGGGTTTTTATATTTCTTAACATTGGACGTGATCGTCTCTTACTAGGTTGCTAGCTACCGCTGCAACCCGGAATTATTTCTTAACATTGGACGTGATCGTCCCTTACTAGGTTGCTAGCTACCGCTGCTACCCGGATATCTATTGAAACTTACATATTCCCCATTTATAAAGAAATTTTATTCCAATGATCGTCTTTTAATGTAACAGAGTAGTCAAAGGAGCTGGTGTTAGTCACCAGTCTCTTCGGAGGTGCGGGTTCAAATCCTACCGCTGGTATACGATTATGACGTTATTGTTCAATCTTTAATATGAATATATTCAAAATGAGCCATTGAAAAACCCTTGCCCCGAGGGTTCTGGGGGAGTGTCTTCCTCAAAAAGATATTTTCAATGTGGAAATCAACTACGCTGAACAAAACGGCAATCTTAAAATTTTGATTGGATGTTTTTTGGGGAATGATGGGCGTGGGGGGGGGGGTTAGGTTCCCTCCAATCACTTTTGACTATTAAAAAGGGCACTAGCCACTCAAATTTCCAATTGAATGAGCCCTTTACGAAGTTTCTACGAAAACTCATTCAATACGAAGTGCCCAGGTAAGGAGAAAAAAAAAACACATTGTGCCCACATCGTTCTTTATTTAGGCAGCGCTAGCTCGCTGCCTAGGAAAATTTTGAACTGAAAATTAATATGGTAATAAATTTAAATTTAAATGTTCAAAGTAAAAATTTTAAAATTCAGAAGATAAGTGTGTAATGGATCAACAGAAGAATAACGATTTATTTTAATACTTCAGTTAGTATGGGCTAATGTTCGCTCTTTAACATGACTTTTCTCGATTTCTGTTAAATTTAGCTTGCTCAGAAGAACCATGTTACTGTCTAAGCTATGTATTCTAATACCCCCTTTATATAATCCTTTACAAAACCATAGGGGTCTTATCGATCTTTACAATATTAATATAAAAATCACAAACAGGAAAAAGCCTATGGCTTTTTTTTATTTGGAATAGTAAGAGACGAAATTCAGAGAATCGGGCAGCTAATTAAGTCCAATATGTGCCAAAGTTTGTTCTTTACTAGGTTTCAGCTCTGTCTACAGCCATGATACCAATGAAACTAACATAGTCACAATTCCTGATTAACTAGACCGATCTATTATATAACATATATCGATCGTTTGTGTATTACTATGGGATACAGCTCGTTCTTTAGTGTAATAGGGAAGAGTTTGATCTTTATTATATTTGATTGCTTCAAAACTCAAATATCTTTCAAAATACTGCAGTATGAAAATACATCAAAAATGCAATTTTTTTGACAAAATTGATTCTACTTTAAAAAGTATTTTATTTTTAATTACAAAAGTGACTAGATGTTGCAATTTCCTTTAAAATGAGCTATTATACAGCTCTCTATGATTTTCCAGTGCCCAGCTAGTTGAGGAGAAAAATCAAGCGGAAAGAAAAAAATATCCCGTTTGTGGAGAATAACGTGGTTAAAGTCAATTTTCTTGATTTTCAAGCCAATATATTTTCTTTGTTATTCAAGCCAAAGAGTGATAAGTTTCCTTAATAGGGGTTTTGTACAAGGTGACTCTAATGGTGTAATTTTTGTTTTGATCTGACTCTTTTCTCAGGAGTTAGGGGTTCTTATATTTCTTAACATTGGACGTGATCGTCTCTTTCTAGGTTGCTAGCTAACACTGCAACCCGGATAACAGCTTCATAGAAAGGTGGCCTGATAGCAAAACACATCGAAGAGTTTAAGTTTTAGTTTAGAGTTTTAATTTAGAGTATTATGGCGTTTATAATGGCATTAAAATGGCATAGTTATGTGAGGCAGCGTGGTCGAGCGGTTTAAGGTGCTGGTGTTAGCCACTCTTCAATTCGGAGGCATGGGATCGAATCCCACCGCTGACAGTATTTTATACCAAAGCTAATTATAATCTTGTTTTAGTTACTATGGACTGAAGTTCGTTCTTTACTATATTGTCTTCCAAGAGACAAAAAGCAAAACTAATTTAGAATTTTCATGTATTTTTGTTGTTTAAATTAAAAAATTACTATTACTGATTAGGTATCATAAATATTTTTGCAGTTTACATAATAATTTTAGCGATTAAGCCAAAAAAGAAAATTTTGGTTCCAGGAATTTCGGTTACTATTGAGACAAGTAGCTATTATTACTATAGAGTTCATTACCATGAACTGTTTCATTGCTTCAAAATTCAAATATCTTTGAAAAGACTGCAGTATGAAAATACATCAAAAATGCAATTTTTTTTGACAAAATTGATTCTACTTTAAAAAGTATTTTATTTTTTATTACAAAAGGAACTACATGTAGCAAATTCCTTTAAAATGAGCTATTATACAGCTCTCTATGATTTTCCAGTGCCCAGCTAGCTGAGGAGAAAAAAAAGCGAAAAGAAAAAAATATCCCGTTTGTTGAGAATAACGTGGCTAAAGTCAATTTTCTTGATTTTCAAGCCAATATATTTTCTTTGTTATTCAAGCCAAAGGGCGGCAAGTTTCCTTTATAGGGGTTTCGGACAAGGCGGTTCTAATGGTGTACTTTTTGTTTTGATCTGACTCTTTTTTTAGGAGTTGGGGGGTTTTATATTTCTTAACATTGGAGGTGATCGTCTCTTACTAGGTTGCTAGCTACCGCTGCAACCCGGATATCCAAAAGAAATGTTGCATGTTTAGTGAAAAGCTTCCAAGGTATGGACCGGCAACTGTGGAATAGTTTACAGATGTAATGGGAAATCTTATACATCACTGTGAATATATGGAGGCATAATTGTCCTTTACTTAGTTTCAGCTTAAATTCGATGATCGAGCCTTTATGTAATACTAACTACATCCAACGACTATGACGTCATTGATCAATATTGTATATAAAAAATTAAGTTTTTCGTAAAAAATAATTACTTTAAAAAAAATTAAGTACAAATAGCACTAGATCTAGAGATTTCCTTTAAAATGAGCCAATGAACAACTCTCTACGATGTTCCAGTGCCAAGCTATCTGTGGAAAAGAAGAAAGAAAGAAAAAAATATCCCGTTTGTGGAGAATAACGTGGTTAAAGTCAATTTTCTTGATTTTCAAGCCAATATATTTTCTTTGTTATTCAAGCCAAAGGGCGGTAAGTTTCCTTTATAGGGGTTTCGGACAAGGCGGTTCTAATGGTGTACTTTTTGTTTTGATCTGACTCCTTTTTTAGGAGCTATAGGTTTTTATATTTCTTAACATTGGACGTGATCGTCTCTTACTAGGTTGCTAGCTACCGCTGCAACCCGGATTTTGTTCTTTATTAGGTTTATGATACCGATGAAAATTACATAATCCCCATTTATTTTCAAGTTAACATTGGCTAGATGTCGTTCTTTACTATAATAAGACTTTGAATCCTACTATCCGAGTTCAAATCCTGGTGGACGGTTGTTATTATATGTAGCTTACTTATAATACCATTTAGGTTTCTGCTGTAATTCTTTCTTTTCAAAATTAAATTAGTTACTATCGCCTAGAGTTAGTTATTTACCACATCGTAATAATTTGTTTTATAATAATAATTAATTTTGTTAATTACAAAAGGTTTCTATATACAGCAATTTCCTTTAAAATGAGCCATTACACAGCTCTTTACTATGACAACGAACCGTTTGATTTAATACTTAAGTTACTATGGGTTAAAGTTCGTTCCTTATTGTAAACCGCTGCAACCCGGATTCTTTAACATAAACTTCATTAATCGTATAATTTAATATATCCTATATGGTCTAGAGGTTGGGATAGCTCTCACCCAGTTGGCTTGAGTTCAATTTCCGTATGGGAAATTTTTACTTATGATGATTTTTTAAGGAACATAATTAAAATGTCTTAATATAATAAAAAAAATTTGTTTTAATTACAAAAGGTTTTTAACCCCATTAATTTCCTTTAAAATGAGCCATTGAACAAACTCTCTACGATGTTCCAGTACCATGCTATCTGTTGAATTACTAACCTATACTATAATTAAGTGGCTTATAAAATTTAGTATAGGCAAGACGTCGTTCTTTATTATATAATTTCAGTTAACATTGGCTAGGTGTCGTTCTTTATTGTAATTCTAAATAACAATAATTAAAAAAAAATTAAGTACAAATAGCACTAGATCTAGAGATTTCCTTTAAAATGAGCCATTGAACAACTCTCTACGATGTTCCAGTACCAAGCTATCTGTGGAAAAGAAGAAGAAGAAAGAAAAAAATATCCCGTTTGTGGAGAATAACGTGGTTAGTCAATTTTTTTGATTTTCAAGCCAATATATTTTCTTTGTTATTCAAGCCAAAGGGCGGTAAGTTTCCTTTATAGGGGTTTAGGACAAGGCAGTTCTAATGGTGTACTTTTTGTTTTGATCTGACTCTTTTTTTAGGAGTTAGGGGTTTTTGTATTTCGTCTCTTACTAGGTCGCTAGCTACCGCTGCAACCCGGATACTAGGTTGCTAGCTACCGCTGCAACCAGGATTACTCCAATGATCGTCTTTTAATGAATCTTTATTATAATTCTTTACTATAACAACCAGAATGACGTCAGTTACAACTTGGGTTTCTTTTTATGCTATATCATTACAAACAGGAAAAAGCCTACGGCTTTTTCTTCTTTGAAATAGTAAGAGACGATCCTAAAGCAATCAAGTAGCTAACTAAGTCCAATGTATGCAGTGGTATGTTATTCCAATGATCGTATTTTAATGTAATTTTCTTGATTTTCAAGCCAATATATTGCTCTTGCTGTTCAAGCCAAGGAACTGAAAGTTTCCTATACAGGGGTCTCGGACAAGGCGGTTCTAATGGTGTACTTTTTGTTTTGATCTGACTGAATTTTTAGGAACTATGAGTTTTTATATTTCGTAACATTGGACGTGATGGTCTCTTACTAGGTTGCTAGCTACTGCTGCAACCCAGACTAGGTTGCTAGCTACCGCTGCAACCCGGATAATTGACAAACACCATTTACGATGAGCTGTATTCGTCCTTTATGTAACTACACCTGGAACCACCATATATCAGTTAGTATGGGAGAGAGATCGTTCTTTACTGTAACTAGCTACCGCTGCAACCCGGATTACTGTATCTTATAAGACTTCAGTTACTATGGACTACAGATCGGTCTTTATTATAAGACATTAATGAATGACGTCATAGTCCAAGTGGCAAGCACGATCGGCCTTTAACCGAAAGGTTGGTGGTTCAAAGCCATCCGGGATCATTTTCTTTTAATTTGTAATTCAGTTATCAATAAAACAATATCATTACTATATCATTAACAATAATTAAGTTTGAGTATGCAATTTAGTATAGGCAAGAGTTCGTTCTTTATTATATGCCTAATTAATTACACAATACACTAGATGTAGCAATTTCCTTTAAAATGAGCTATTAAACATAAACTTAACCATTAATAACAACCTGATTACAAACAGGAAAAAGCCTACGGCTTTTTCTTCTTTGAAATAGTAAGAGACGAACCTCAAACAACCAAGTGGCTAACTAATTCCAATGTATGCAATTGTGTGATATTCCAATGATAGTCTTAATATCTCTTCAACACATTGTAAACAGTAACCTTTGATTACTGTAAGCCTCATCTATATAATGGTTCCCTATAACACTTAAGTTACTATGGACTGAAGATCGTTCTTTAAAGTAATACCGCTGCAACCCGGATATTAATTATAATCTTTTTTTAGTTACTATGGGTTGGAAGTTTGTTCTTTACTGTAATAGATTCTTAACCCAATTAATTTCCTTTAAAATGAGCCATTGAACAACTCTCTACGATGTTCAAGTGCCAAGCTATCTGTGGAAAAGAAAGACAAAAAGAAAAAAAGGCAAAAAAATATCCCGTTTAGGCAGAATGTTGTAGTAGCTGCCACTTTTCTTGATTTTCAAGCCAATATATTTCCCTTGCTGTTCAATCCAAGGGACTGAAAGTTTCCTATACAGGGGTTTCGGACAAGGCGGTTCTAATGGTGTACTTTTGTTTTTTTCTGACTCCTTTGTTAGGAACTATGGGTTTTTATATTTCTTAACATTGGACGTGATCGTCTCTTACTAGGTTGCTAGCTACCGCTGCAACCCGGATAGCTCTCACCCAGGAGCCTTGAGTTCAATTTCAGTATGGGAAATTTTTACTTATGATGATTTCTTAACATTTCTTAACATTATATTTCTTAACATTGTTTTTATATTTCTTAACATTGGACGTGATCATCTCTTACTAGGTTTCTAGCTACCGCTGCAACCCGGATAAATTGCTTAAGAAATCAAATATCTTTGAGAAGATTGCAATATGAAAAGACAAGTGATAAAAGTATCATGTTTATCATATTGATAATCTTACAACATTAATGAATGACGTCATAGTCCAAGTGGAAAGCACGATCGGCCTTTAACCAAAAGTTTGGTGGTTCAAACCCATCCGGGATTATTTTCTTTTAATTTGTAATTCAGTTATCAATAAAACCATATCATTACTATATCATTAACAATAATTAAGTTGAGTATGCAATTTAGTATAGGCAAGAGATCGTTCTTTATTATAAAGGGGGTTCGATTCCCCGTCGGGAAGAACTTTTAATATGTTGAATTAAAAGCACTATCTTTTCAATTTAAAATTTAAAAAAGAAACTTGTTTATTTACATTCTAGCTAAAATAATGAAGATAATATGAATGAACCACAGTGTTCAGTTTCTTTGGACTTTAGTTCGTTTTTTAACTATAAATACAAACAGGAAAAAGCCTACGGCTTTTTCTTCTTTTAAATAGTAAGAGACGAAACTCAAACAATCAAGTAGCTAACTAAGTCCAATGTATGGAATGGTTTGTTATTTCAGTAATCGTCTTTTAATGTAAAAAAAATATAAATACTGTAATCTTAACTATAGTGAAGTTGCGTATGCAAGTTAGTATAGGGAAGAGTTTGATCTTTATTATACTATTCCAGTGCCAAGCTATCTGTTGAATTACTAACCTATACTATAATTAAGTGGCGTATAAAATTTAGAATAGGCAAGAGGTTGTTCTTTATTATATTTAGTGTTCGTTCACAAATTTATTATTGGCTAGAGTTCGTTCTTTACTATACAAACAGGAAAAAGCCTACGGCTTTTCTTCTTTGAAATAGTAAGAGACGAACCTACAACGATTAAGTAGCTAACTAAGTCCAATGTGTGCAATAATTTTTTTATTCCAATGATCGTCTTTTAATGTATATGCAACCCGGATTATATTAAAAATTTTCAGTTAGTATAGGCTTGAGCTCGTTCTTTATTGTAAAATCGAATCATTGCCATTTCAAAATTATTTAAACACTTTATACATTCCGGTGTACAGTCTACATGAAGGTTATTTAATACTGATCGGACATTCTCCTGACTTTTCAACATTTTCCCAGCACAGTAATCACAGACAAAGAATGAATCTATGACATCCTCTTTCCAACCTGTACATTGAATTAGTTGTTCTCTGTCATCTTTGGGTATGTTGTAGGTGTTCTAAAAATCGTGGCCATCATTACATCAAAACCTTTCTTATTTGAAAGGGATCTTAGACTCTTCAATTGGTATTTTGTCTTTATCTGCTCACAACTGTCACAATGCATTGTGGGGTATACATCCCTAATGTTAGCTACCTTATCAAGGCTCTCACCAAATAATTTTATTATTGTATTTTCATCCACAGAAACTCTAATATTGCTATCACCGTAAATGAAGTCTTCACTATTATTACGACAGAGTCTACTTGACACTTCTTCTATGTAATGACTTAGTTCCTTGTACGAGCCCTCGACTTTTAGTAGATTAATATGTTGTATAATCTTACATTTTGATACTGCCTTATATACGCTATTAATGAAACAGTTCAAGACAGGAAAATGTGGAACTAGTGCCCTTAGAGAACGCAAATAGCTCTGACATCCCTCATTTGGGCTACAGTATAACGAATGCCCATGCTTTCTTGTGTCCCTGTAATTGATTTCACAATAATCCAAGCCGCCAAGGTAGAAATTAACCACTTTGTCAGTTGAAAATTTTAATGCTATATTATTTTCAAGGATATCAAAAAGAATTTGACATAATTCAATATCCGTCGGATAGAGCTTGCAGATATCAGGGTGACATTGCCAAGTAACCTGCTGCCCAATTTTTGGTTTTGAATGTTTACTCAGATTGTTATAGGTGACTTCAGCCATCATAATTTCCTTGTCAGATGTAGATTCAGAGCATTCTTCAATAGTTGTCTCGTACTTTTCAGGACAGTTTGTTCTACTACACAGAGAATTTTTCGCCAAATATTCAGTAGAACTAAAAGAACTGTTTAAAACACAGTTAGAAATGCTTTTTTCTTGAGTCGGTGTTCCAGGAATTTGTTCTAAATCATTAGTCTTACAAACACATTTACTAATAACCCTAACAGGCTCGTTTTCGCCATAATTGAAAAACATTGCTTTTCCTTCGCTGTTGATAGGTATGCTTGTATATATGTTTTTATTGCTGCTACATAAACTGCAATTGCTCCTTCCAAAATTAATATACGAATTTTCAAAGAAGTACGCCTCCGTATATTCACTGTGTTGTCGAACATTTTCCATTGCATCTGTAAACTGTTCCGCAGTTGCCAATCCATACCTTGGAAGCTTTTCATTAAACTGACAACATTTCTTTTGGATATTACTATGAAGCTTTGCCAAGGAATTTCTAGCCGACTTTTCAACAGCATCCGCTCTTTCAAAGAGAATTTTAATCTGTAATTTTGAATACTTTTCGTGATCCTGGTAAAACATGCGTAAAATGTTTCTCAATTTACGAAGATCAGCCTGCATTTTTGCCATCTTCTTATATTTCTGAATGTAATTTTTCCTTTTGTCCTTATGCGTTCTTCGGTACAACCCCGCAGAGAATTTAATTTTTTCATTATAGCTTTTGTCACCCCAGTATCTACCCATTATTCTGGTAGCAACTTTTTTCTTATGTTTGTTTCGGTAATCTTCATCATTATCATACCGTTCCCTGCTCTTTTGTCTAGCCTGCTCAATTGTTGCTTCTCTATAAAGTTTATCATTGTGATAACGCTCCTTGATCTTTTGTTTAGCCTGCTCAATTCTTGCTTCTCTGTAATGTTCATCATTACCATACCGTTCCTTGATCTTTTGTTTGGCTGTCTGAATTTTTGCATGTCTATAATCTTCATCATTGTGGTAACACATCTTGCTGTTTTGTTTGATTACTTCTCGATACGCCTGGTCGGTTGAATACCTTTGTTTTGCTCTCTCAATTATTACTTCTCGATACACCTGGTCGGTTGAATACCTTTGCTTTTTTCTTTTCAAGTTACTATCTCTGTTGTTTGTGTAGTACTCTTTCTTCAACTTGCGTATAGCCTGCTTTGATCTAACCATTATTCTAATCAAGAATGAGAGAATTTTCAGTTTTTTCTTTCCTTATATACTAATTATGACGTCACTCTATTCACGTCATAGCTCTAATATAAAACTATGATGACGTTCATTATTTATCTAGTAGGGTTTCAGACAAGGTATTTCTAATGATGTACTTTTGTTTTGATCTGACTCTATTTTTAGGAGTTTTGGGTTTTTATATTTCTTAGCATTGGACTGATCGTCTATTACTAGGCTGCTAGCTACTGCTGCAACCCAAATTCACATATATATTTATTTATGAGAGGCAGCCTGGCTGAGTGGTCCAAGGCACTGGTGTTAGCCACCAGTCTCTTCAGAGGCGTGGGTTCAATTCTTACCGCTGGTATACGATTATGTTTGAAAGACTGCAGTGTGAAAAGACATCAAAATGCAGTTTTTGGTGGAAAAATCCCGTTTAGTATACTGGAAACAAAGAAAAGAGAAAAAAAATACCCCGTTTAGGCAGAATGTTGTAGTAGCTGCCACTTTTCTTGATTTTTTAGTACTGATTTTTTAACTTGTGTGTAGCTTGCTTTGATCTAACCATTATGTATTCATGAATGAGACCATTTACAGTTTTGACGTTTCTTATATAGTAATTATGACGTCACTGCATTAAAAATACAGTTTTTATTGGAAAAATTTATTCTCTTTTAGAAATAATTTATTTTAGTTACTATAGATTTTTAACCCAATTAATTTCCTTTAAAATGAGCTATTGAACAACCCTCTACGATGTTCCAGTGCCAAGCTATCTCTGGATACAAAAAAGAAAAAAAAAAGAAAAAAATATCTCGTTTGGGGAGAATAACGTGGTTAAAGTCAATTTTCTCGATTTTCAAGCCAATATATTTCCCTTGCTGTTCAAGCCAAGGGACAGAAAGTTTCCTATACAGGGGTTTCGGACAAGGCGGTTCTAATGGTGTACTTTTTGTTTTGATCTGACTCCTGCTTTAGGAGCTATGGGTTTTTATATTTCTTAACATTGGACGTGATCGTCTCTTACTAGGTTGCTAGCTACCGCTGCAACCCGGATACAGTTTGACGTTTCTTATATAGTAATTATGACGTCACTGCATCAAAAATACAGTTTTTATTGGAAAAATTTATTCTCTTTTAGAAATAATTTATTTTAGTTACTATAGATTTTTAACCCAATTAATTTCCTTTAGGATGAGCTATTGAACAACCCTCTACGATGTTCCAGTGCCAAGCTATCTCTGGATACAAAGAAAAAAAGAAAAAAATATCCCGTTTGGGAAGAATAACGTGGTTAAAGTCAATTTTCTTGATTTTCAAGCCAATATATTTCCCTTGCTCTTCAAGCCAAGGGACAGAAAGTTTCCTATAAAGGGGTTTCGGACAAGGCGGTTCTAATGGTGTACTTTTTGTTTTGATCTGACTCCTTTTTTAGGAACTATGGGTTTTTATATTTCTTAACATTGGACGTGATCGTCTCTTACTAGGTTGCTAGCTACCGCTGCAACCCGGATACCCCTGGATCCATCCTATATCAGTTACTATGGGCGAGAGATCGTTCTTTACTGTAATTAGAGAACGCAAATAGCTCTGACATCCCTCATTTGGGCTACAGTATAACGAATGCCCATGCTTTCTTGTGTCCCTGTAATTGATTTCACAATAATCCAAGCCGCCAAGGTAGAAATTAACCACTTTGTCAGTTGAAAATTTTAATGCTATATTATTTTCAAGGATATCAAAAAGAATTTGACATAATTCAATATCCGTCGGATAGAGCTTGCAGATATCAGGGTGACATTGCCAAGTAACCTGCTGTTCAATTTTTGGTTTTGAATGTTTACTCAGATTGTTATAGGTGACTTCAGCCATCATAATTTCATTGTCAGATCTAGTTTTAGAGCATTTTTCAATAGTTGTCTCGTACTTTTCAGGACAGTTTGTTCTACTACACAGAGAATTTTTTGCCAAATATTCAGTAGAACTAAAAGAACTGTTTAAAACACAGTTAGAAATGCTTTTTTATTCTTGAGTCGGTGTTCCAGGAATTTGTTCTAAATCATTAGTCTTACAAACATATTTACTAATAACCCTAACAGGCTCGTTTTCGCCATAATTGAAAAACATTGCTTTTCCTTCGCTGTTGATAGGTATGCTTGTATATATATTTTTATTGCTGCTACATAAACTGCAATTGCTCCTTCCAAAATTAATATACGAATTTTCTAAGAATACGCCTCCGTATATTCACTGTGTTGTCGAACATTTTCCATTGCATCTATAAACTGTTCCGCAGTTGCCAATCCATACCTTGGAAGCTTTTCGTTAAACTGACAACATTTCTTTTGGATATTACTATGAAGCTTTGCCAAAGAATTTCTAGCCGACTTTTCAACAGCATCCGCTCTTTCAAAGAGAATTTTAATCTGTAATTTTGAATACTTTTCGTGATCCCGATAAAACATGCGTAAAATGTTTCTCAATTTACAAAGATCAGCCTGCATTTTTACCATCTTCTTGTATTTCTGAATGTAATTTTTCCCTTTGTCCTTATGCGTTCTTCGGTACAACCTCGCAGAGAATTTAATTTTTTCATTATAGCTTTTGTCACCCCAGTAACGCTCCTTGATCTTTTGTTTGGCTGTCTCAATTTTTACTTCTCGATACACCTGGACGGTTGAATACCTTTGCTTTTGGTTTTTCTTATATTTGATGCGGTAATCTTCATCATTGTGATAACTCTCCTTGAACTTTTGTTTGGCTGTCTCAATTTTTACTTCTCGATACACCTGGACGGTTGAATACCTTTGCTTTTGGTTTTTCTTATATTTGATGCGGTAATCTTCATCATTGTGATAACTCTCCTTGGACTTTTGTTTGGCTGTCTCAATTTTTGCATGTCTATAATCTTCATCATTGTGATAACACATCTTGCTGTTTTGTTTGATTACTTCTCAATACGCCTGGTCGGTTGAATACCTTTGCTTTTTTCTTTTCAAGATACTATCTCTGTTGTTTGTGTAGTACTGTTTTTTCAATTTGCGTGCAGCTTGCTTGATTGAAACCATTATGTAATTAAGAATGTGAACATTTACAGTTCTGACGCTTCTTATATAGCAATTATGACGTCACAGCGTAATGATTTTATTGACGTCATAGCGCAATGATATTATTTCATGACGTCTTCAGAAACAACAATATAATTTCGTGTTTTTCTATTCACGTC
>JAPEVW010000084.1:600000-768685 GCA_027921565.1 Artemia sinica
TAAAGGTGACTCCAGCCATCATAATTTCCTTGTCAGATCTAGATTCAGAGCATTTTTCGATAGTTGTCTCGTACTTTTCAAGACAGTTTGTTCTACTACACAGAGCATTTTTTGCCAAATATTCAATAGAACTAAAAGAACTGTTTAAAACACAGTTAGAAATACTTTTTTCTTGAGTCGGTGTTCCAGGAATTTGTTCTAAATCATTAGTCTTACAAACACATATACTAATAACCCTAACAGGCTCGTTTTCGCCATAATTGAAAAACATTGCTTTTCCTTCGCTGTTGATAGGTATGCTTGTATATATATTTTTATTGCTGCTACATAAACTGCAATTGCTACTTCCAAAATTAATATACGAACTTTCTAAGAAGTACGCCTCTGTATATTCACTTTGTTGTCGAACATTTTCCATTGTATCTATAAACTGTTCCGCAGTTGCCAGTCCATACCTTGGAAGCTTTTCATTAAACTGACAATATTTCTTTTGGATATTGCTATGAAGCTTTGCCAAAGCATTTCTAGCCGACTTTTCAACAGCATCCGCTCTTTCAAAGAGAATTTTAATCTGTAATTTTGAATACTTTTCGTGATCCCGATAAAACATGCGTAAAATGTTTTTCAATTTACAAAGATCAGCCTGCATTTTTGTCATCTTCTTGTATTTCTGAATGTAATTTTTCCCTTTATCCTTATGCGTTCTTCGGTAAAACCTCGCAGAGAATTTAATTTTTTCATTATAGCTTTTGTCACCCCAGTATCTACCCATTATTCTGGTAGCAACTTTTTTCTTATGTTTGTTTCGGTAATCTATATCGTTATCATACCGTTCCTTGCAAACCAAAAAAAGTTTGGTTCCATGATACAGTAATAACTTTGAACTGAGATGAAAAAAAATTTTCTTCCAGGAGACAAAAAGTAAAACTAATTATAAAATTTTCATGTATTTTTGTTGTTTAAATTAAAAAATTACTATTACTGATTAGGCATCATAGATATTTTTGCAGTTTACATAATAATTTTAGCGATTAAGCCAAAAAAGAAAATTTTGGTTCCAGGAGTTTCGGTTACTATTGAGACAAGTAGCTATTATTACTATAGAGTTCATTACCATGAACTGTTTGATTGCTTCAAAATTGAAATATCTTTGAAAAGACTGCAGCATGAAAATACATCAAAAATGCAGTTTTTTGACAAAATTGATTCTACTTTAAAAAGTATTTTATTTTTAATTACAAAAGTGACTAGATGTTGCAATTTCCTTTAAAGTGAGCTATTATACAGCTCTCTATGATTTTCCAGTGCCCAGCTAGCTGAGAAGAAAAATCAAGCGGAAAGAAAAAAATATCCCGTTTGTGGAGAATAACGTGGTAAAAGTCTATTTTCTTGATTTTCAAGCCAATATATTTTTTTTGTTATTCAAGCCAAAGGGCGGTAAGTTTCCTTAATAGGGGTTTTGGACAAGGTGGTTCTAATGGTATACTTTTTGTTTTGATCTGACACTTTTTTTTAGGAGTTGGGGGTTTTATATTTCTTTACATTGGAGGTGATCGTCTCTTACTAGGTTGCTAGCTACCGCTGCAACCCGGATTATTGCTCAGATATTATAAATATTTTTGCAGTTTACATAATAACTTAAGCGATTCTAAACTGAAAAATAAAATATATATTAAAAAATGGAATTTTTTGGTCTGAAACTACATAGTCAATCCCACACGGGTAGTTAGAACCTAACCAAAAATAAAACTAATTTTAACATTTTAAGGTATTTTTCTAGCTTGAATTGAAATATTCGAACTATTGCTCGGATACCATGGATATTTTTGCAGTTTACACAAGCTGCAAAGAACGCAGAGGCTGATCTTTGTAAATTGAGATAAATTTTACGAATGTTTTACCGGGATTGCGAAAAATATTCAAAATTAAAGAGGAAAATTATCTCTGAAAGAATAGATTTTGTTGAAAAGCCAGATAGAGATGCTTTCGCAAAACTTCATAGTAATATCCAAAAGAAATGTTGCATGTTTAGTGAAAAGCTTCCAAGGTATGAACCGGCAACTGTGGAACAGTTTACAGATGTAATGAAAAATCTTATACATCACTGTGAATATATGGAGGCATAATTCTCCTTTACTTAGTTTCAGCTTAAATTCAATGATCGAGCCTTTATGTAATTGAATACCTTTGCTTTTTTCTTTTCAAGATACTATCTCTGTTTTTTGTGTAGTACTGTTTTTTTAACTTGCGTGTAGCTCGCTTTGATCTAACCATTATGTATTCATGAATGAGACCATTTACAGTTTTGACCTTTCTTATATAGTAATTATGACGTCACGGCGTCTTCAGAAACCACAATATAATTTCGTGTTTTTCTTTTCACGTCATAGCTCTAATATAAAACTATGATGACTGACATTCATTATTGATCTTGTAGGTTTCAGAAAAGGTAGTTTTAATGATATACTTTTGTTACTATATACTACATATTACCTATACTATAGTTAAGTGGCCTATAAAATTTAGTATAGGCAAAGGGTCGTTCTTTATTATAAGTAAAACAGGAAAAGCCTACGGCTTTTTCTTCTTTAAAATAGTAATAGACGAACCTCCAATGATCAAGTAGCCAACTTATTCCAATGTATGCAATGGTTTTTATTCCAATGATCGTCTTTCAATTTAACTATTTCATTTTTTACTATGAGGCGTGATCGTCTCTTACTAGGTTCTAGCTACCGCCTCAACCCGAATAGGTTGTATGCTACTATTGCAACCCAGATTCCAGTTACTATGGGCTATAGCTCGTCCTTTAATGTAATGCAACCCAAATTCACATATATATTTATTTATGAGAGGCAGCTTGGCCGAGTGGTCCAAGGCACTGGTGTTAGCCATCAGTCTCTTCGGAGGCGTGGGTTCAAATCTTACCGCTGGTATACGATTATGTTTGAAAGACTGCAGTGTGAAAAGACATCGAAAATGTAGTTTTTGGTGGAAAAATTTATTCTCTTTTAGAAATAATTTATTTTAGTTACAAAACGTTTTTAACCCAATTAATTTCCTTTAAAATGAGCTATTGAACAACCCTCTACGATGTTCCAGTGCCAAGCTATCTCTGGATACAAAAAAAGAGAAAAAAAGAAAAAAATATCCCGTTTAGGCAGAATATTGTAATAGCTGCCACTTTTCTTGATTTTCAAGCCAGTATATTTTCTTTGTTATTCAAGCCAAGGGACAGAAAGTTTCCTATACAGGGGTTTCGGACAAGGCGGTTCTAATGGTGTACTTTTTGTTTTGATCTGACTCCTTTGTTAGGAACTATGGGTTTTTATATTTCTTAACATTGGACGTGATCGTCTCTTACTAGGTTGCTAGCTACCACTGCAACCCGGATCTTTATTATAACCATTTCTGTATCATTAACTAGTATAGGCTTATTTAGTATAGGAAAGAGTTCGTTCTTTATTATAATTTTAAAGAAGGAAAAGCCAATCGTTTAATATTGATCCCTTACTACAGGTGGATTTGAACCCGCAAACCTCGAATCATGAGGCACACTTTCATCCATTGTGCTGTAGTAAGGTATTCATTGATTTGATTTTTCCACAAATCTGTGTATATACGGATAAATAGATTTTGATAAACGTATTCTAACGGCTATACTAACTTGACTATGCCAGTTAGTATAGCCAAGAGTTATTTTATCATTATAATGACGTCATATACACTATACCTCTTTTTCTTTTCTCTGTTGTACTATGAGATAGACTTCGTTCCTTACTGTAACCTCAAACAATCAAGTAGCTAACTAAGTCTAATGTCTGCAATGGTTTGTTATTTCAATGATCGTTCTTTAATGTAACAGCAACCCGGATCAATTAACTTGGGTTAGAGGTCGTTCTTTATAACACAAGTAACTACCCCTGGAACCACCATATATCAGTTACTATGCATGAGAGATCGTTCTTTACTGTAAATTTTTAACTCTATAATCTTCAAACAATTTGAACCTTTTATAATTTATAATGATGTATAATATAAATACTGTAATCTTAACTATAGCGAGGTTGCCTATGCAACTTAGTATAGGAAAGAGTTCGATCTTTATTATAAAATTGTTATTTCAGTGATCGTCTTTTAATGTAAAAAAAAATATATATACTGTAATCTTAACTATAGTAAAGTTGCGTATGCAAGTTAGTATAGGGAAGAGTTTGATCTTTATTATACTGGAAACAAAGAAAAGAGAAAAAAATATCCCGTTAAGGCGGAATGTTGTAGTAGCTGCCACTTTTCTTGATTTTTTAGTACTGATTTTTTAACTTGCGTGTAGCTTGCTTTGATCTAACCATTATGTATTCATGAATGAGACCATTTACAGTTTTGACGTTTCTTATATAGTAATTATGACGTCACTGCATCAAAAATACAGTTTTTATTGGAAAAATTTATTTTCTTTTAGAAATAATTTATTTTAGTTACAAAAGGTTTTTAACCCAATTAATTTCCTTTAAAATGAGCTATTGAACAACCCTCTACGATGTTCCAGTGCCAAGCTATCTCTGGAAACAAAGAAAAAAAAAAAGAAAAAAATATCCCGTTTGGGGAGAATAACGTGGTAAAAGTCTATTTTCTTGATTTTCAAGCCAATATATTTTCTTTGTTATTCAAGCCAAAGGGCGGTAAGTTTCCTTTATGGAGGATTTGGACAAGGCGGTTCTAATGGTGTACTTTTTGTTTTGATCTGACTCTTTTTTTAGGAGCTACGGGTTTTTATATTTCTTAACATTGGAGGTGATCGTCTCTTACTAGGTTGCTAGCTACCGCTGCAACCCGGATTAAAACAAAATCAGGTGAAATTAATTAGCTAATTTGACAAGACATAGGTAACTAAGGGCAAGAGTTCGTTCTTTACTATAAAACAGGCTCGGGTTCGATTCCCGGTGTGGGAAAATTTTTAACTCTATAATCTTCGAATATTTGAACCTTTTATAATTTATAATGATGTATAATATAAATACTGTAATCTTAACTATATTAACTATAGTGAAGTTGCGTATGCAAGTTAGTATAGGGAAGAGTTCGATCTTTATTATAATTACAGTTTTGACGTTTCTTATATAGTAATTATGACGTCACTGCATCAAAAATACAGTTTTTATTGGAAAAATTTATTCTCTTTTAGAAATAATTTATTTTAGTTACAAAAGGTTTTTAACCCAATTAATTTCCTTTAAAATGAGCTATTGAACAACCCTCTACGATGTTCCAGTGCCAAGCTATCTCTGGATACAAAAGAAAAAAAAAAAAGAAAAAAATATCCCGTTTGGGGAGAATAACGTGGTAAAAGTCTATTTTCTTGATTTTCAAGCCAATATATTTTCTTTGTTATTCAAGCCAAAGGGCGGTAAGTTTCCTTTATGGAGGATTTGGACAAGGCGGTTCTAATGGTGTACTTTTTGTTTTGATCTGACTCCTTTTTTAGGAGCTATGGGTTTTTATATTTCTTAACATTGGACGTGATCGTCTCTTACTAGGTTGCTAGCTACCGCTGCAACCCGGATAATATAAAACTATGATGACATTCATTAGTTATCTAGTAGGGTTTCAGACAAGGTAGTTCTAATGATGTACCTTTGTTTTGATTTGACTCTATTTTTAGGAGTTTTGGGTTTTTATATTTCTTAGCATTGGACTGATCGTCTCTTACTAGGTTGCTAGCTACTGCTGCAACCCAAATTTACATATATATTATTTATGAGAGGCAGCCTGGCCGAGTGGTCCAAGGCACTGGTGTTAGCCACCAGTCTCTTCGGAGGCGTTGGTTCAAATCTTACCGCTGGTATTATGTTTGAAAGACTGCAGTGTGAAAAGACATCAAAAATGAAGTTTTTGGTGGAAAAATTTATTCTCTTTTAGAAATAGTTATTTTAGTTACTATAGATTTTTAACGCAATTAATTTCCTTTAAAATGAGCTATTGAACAACTATCTACGATGTTCCAGTGCCAAGCTATCTCTGGAAACAAAGAAAAAAAAATATCCCGTTTAGGCAGAATGTTGTAGTAGCTGCCACTTTTCATGATTTTCAAGCCAATATATTTCCCTTGCTGTTCAAGACAAGGGACAGAAATTTTACTATACAGGGGTTTCGGATAAGGCGGTTCTAATGGTGTACTTTTTGTTTGATCTGACTCTTTTTTTAGGAGTTAGGGGTTTTTATATTTCTTAGCATTGGACGTGACCGTCTCTTACTAGGTTGCTAGCTACCACTGCAACCCGGATCTTCTTTGAAATAGTAAGAGACCAAACCTCAAGCAATCAAGTAGCTAACGAAGTCCAATGTATGCAATGGTTTGTTATAGTAATGATCTTCTTTTAATGTAATTTCGTAAGAAAAATGATTATATTTTAAAAATAATTTTTTTATAATTACAAAAGGTTTTTAACCCCATTAATTCCCTTTAAAATGAGCCATTAAACAACTCTCTACGATGTTCCAGTGCCAATCTATCTGTGGAATTACTAACCTATACTATAATTAAGTGGCGTATAAAATTTAGTATAGGCAAGAGGTCGTTCTTTATTATAATTAGACACCATAAATATTTTTGCAGTTTAAATAATAAGTTTAGTGATTCTGGACTGAAAACTAAAATAATTGCAATTATGAGACAATAATATGGAGATATGTACTTTACGGGTTACAGGATACAATAATAAATTTGAACTGAGATGAAAAAAAAATTTCTTCCAGGAGACAAAAAGCAAAACTAATTTTAGAATTTTTATGTATTTTTGTTGTTTAAATTAAAAAATTACTATTACTGATTAGGCATCATAAATATTTTTGCAGTTTACATAATAATTTTAGCGATTAAGCCAAAAAAGAAAATTTTGGTTCCAGGAGTTTCGGTTACTATTGAGACAAGTAGCTATTATTACTATAGAGTTCATTACATGGACTGTTTTATTGCTTCAAAATTCAAATATCTTTGAAAAGACTGCAGTATGAAAATACATCAAAAATGCAATTTTTTTGACAAAATTGATTCTACTTTAAAAAGTATTTTATTTTTAAATACAAAAGTGACTAGATGTTGCAATTTCCTTTAAAATGAGCTATTATACAGCTCTCTATGATTTTCCAGTGCCCAGCTAGCTGAGCAGAAAGAAAAAGCGGAAAGAAAAAAATATCCCGTTTGTGGAGAATAACGTGGTAAAAGTCAATTTTCTTGATTTTCAAGCCAATATATTTTCTTTGTTATTCAAGCCAAAGGGAGGTAAGTTTCCTTTATAGAGGATTCGGACAAGGCGGTTCTAATGGTGTACTTTTTGTTTTGATCTGACTCTTTTTTTAGGAGTTGGGGGGTTTTATATTTCTTGACATTGGAGGTGATCGTCTCTTACTAGGTTGCTAGCTACCGCTGCAACCCGGATTGCTAGCTACCGCTGCAACCCGGATAATATTAAGCACACAAAATCCCGTGTCGAGTATCTAAAACCTAGCATAAACAAAACTAATTTTAAAATTTTCAGGTATTTATCTTGTTTGAATTACAAAATTAGTATTATTGGTTAGACACCATAAATATTTTTGCAGTTTAAATAATAAGTTTAGTGATTCTGGACTGAAAACTAAAATAATTGCAATTATGAGACAATAATATGGAGATATGTACTTTACGGGTTACAGGATACAATAATAAATTTGAACTGAGATGAAAAAAAAATTTCTTCCAGGAGACAAAAAGCAAAACTAATTTTAGAATTTTCATGTATTTTTGTTGTTTAAATTAAAAAATTACTATTACTGATTAGGCATCATAAATATTTTTGCAGTTTACATAATAATTTTAGCGATTGAGCCAAAAAAGAAAATTTTGGTTCCAGGAGTTTCGGTTACTATTGAGACAAGTAGCTATTATTACTATAGAGTTCATTACATGGACTGTTTTATTGCTTCAAAATTCAAATATCTTTGAAAAGACTGCAGTATGAAAATACATCAAAAATGCAATTTTTTTGACAAAATTGATTCTACTTTAAAAAGTATTTTATTTTTAAATACAAAAGTGACTAGATGTTGCAATTTCCTTTAAAATGAGCTATTATACAGCTCTCTATGATTTTCCAGTGCCCAGCTAGCTGAGCAGAAAGAAAAAGCGGAAAGAAAAAAATATCCCGTTTGTGGAGAATAACGTGGTAAAAGTCAATTTTCTTGATTTTCAAGCCAATATATTTTCTTTGTTATTCAAGCCAAAGGGAGGTAAGTTTCCTTTATAGAGGATTCGGACAAGGCGGTTCTAATGGTGTACTTTTTGTTTTGATCTGACTCTTTTTTTAGGAGTTGGGGGGTTTTATATTTCTTGACATTGGAGGTGATCGTCTCTTACTAGGTTGCTAGCTACCGCTGCAACCCGGATAAATGTATTCATGAATGAGACCTTTTGCAGTTTTGACGTTTCTTATATAGTAATTATGACGTCACTGCATCAAAAATACAGTTTTTATTGAAAAAATTTATTCTCTTTTAGAAATAATTTATTTTAGTTACTATAGATTTTTAACCCAATTAATTTCCTTTAAAATGAGCTATTGAACAACCCTCTACGATGTTCCAGTGCCAAGCTATCTCTGGATACAAAAAAAGAAAAAAAAAAGAAAAAAAGAAAAAAATATCCCGTTTGGGGAGAATAACGTGGTAAAAGTCTATTTTCTTGATTTTCAAGCCAATATATTTTCTTTGTTATTCAAGCCAAAGGGCGGTAAGTTTCCTTTATGGAGGATTTGGACAAGGCGGTTCTAATGGTGTACTTTTTGTTTTGATCTGACTCTTTTTTTAGGAGCTACGGGTTTTTATATTTCTTAACATTGGAGGTGATCGTCTCTTACTAGGTTGCTAGCTACCGCTGCAACCCGGATCTGTTGAATTACTAACCAATACTATAATTAAGTGGCGTATAAAATTTAGTATAGGCAAGAGGTCGTTCTTTATTATAAATAAAGCTTGGCCGAGAGGTCTAAGGCGTTGGTTTTAGCCACCCGTATCTTTCGAAGTGTGGGTTCAAATCCCAACGCTGCCAGTATTTCATACCAAAGCAAACAAAGTACTTGTTTTAGTCTTAAATTTATAATCTTGCTTTAGTTACTATGGGCTGAAGTTCGTTCTTTACTGTAAAACTCCTTGTTCTTTGTCTAGCCTGCTCAATTGTTGCTTCTCTATAAAGTTTATCATTTTGATAACGCTCCTTGATGTTTTGTTTGGCTGTCTCAATTTTCGCATGTCTATAATCTTCATCATTGTGATAACACTCCTTGATGTTTTGTTTGGCTGTCTCAACTTTCGCATGTCTATAATCTTCATCATTGTGATAACGCTCCTTGACCTTTTGTTTGGCTGTATCAATTTTCACTTGTCTATAATCTTCATCATTGTGATAACACATCTTGCTGTTTTGTTTTGTTCTCTCAATTATTACTTCTCGATACGTCTGGTCGGTTGAATACCTTTGCTTTTTTCTTTTCAAGTTACTATCTCAGTTTTTTTTTTTTGTAGTACTGATTTTTTAACTTGCGTGTAGCTTGCTTTGATCTAACCATTATGTATTCATGAATGAGACCATTTACAGTTTTGACGTTTCTTATATAGTAATTATGAAGTCAAGGCGTAATGATTTTATTTCATGACGTCATGGCGCAATGGTATTATTTCATGACGTCTTCAGAAACAACAATATAATTTCGTGTTTTTCTATTCACGTCATAGCTCTAATATAAAACTATGATGAAATTCATTATTTATCTAGTAGGGTTTCAGACAAGGTAGTTCTAAATGATGTACTTTTGTTTTGATCTGACTCTATTTTTAGGAGTTTTGGGTTTTTATATCTCTTAGCATATGACTGATCGTCTCTTACTAGGTTGCTAGCTACTGCTGCAACCCAAATTATGAGAGGCAGCCTGGCTGAGTGGTCCAAGGCACTGGTGTTAGCTACCAGTCTTTTCGGATGTTTATAATCTTCATCATTGTGATAACGCTCCTCGATCTTTTGTTTGACTGTCTCAATTTTTGCATGTCTATAATCTTCATCATTGTGATAACACATCTTGCTGTTTTGTTTTGCTCTCTCAATTATTACTTCTCGATACGCCTGGTCGGTTTTTATATCTGTTTTTTTTTCTGGTCGGTTTATGTCGGTTTTTTGGGTTTTTATATCTTTTAGCACATGACTGATCGTCTCTTACTAGGTTGCTAGCTACTGCTGCAACCCAAATTATGAGAGGCAGTCTGGCCGAGTGGTCCAAGGCACTGGTGTTAGCCACCAGTCTCTTCGGAGGCGTGGGTTCAAATCTTACCGCTGGTATACGATTATGTTTGAAAGACTGCAGTGTGAAAAGACATCAAAAATGAAGTTTTGGGTAGAAAAATTTATTCTCTTTTAGAAATAATTCATTTTATGTACTATAGATTTTTAACCCAATTAATTTCCTTTAAACTGAGCCATTGAAAAACTATCTACGATGTTCCAGTGCCAAGCTATCTCTGGATACAAAAGAAAAAAAATATCCCGTTTAGGCAGAATGTTGTAGTAGCTGCCACTTTTCTTGATTTTCAAGCCAATATATTTTCTTTGTTTTTCAAGCCAAAGGGCAGTAAGTTTCCTTCATAGGGTTTTTGGACAAGGTGGTTCTAATAGTGTACTTTTTGTTTTGATCTGACTCTTTTTTAAGGAGTTAGGTGTTTTTATATTTCTTAACATTGGACGTGATCGTCTCTTACTAGGTTGCTAGCTAACGCTGCAACCCGGATGTGGAAAAAAAGACCTATACTATAGTTAAGTGGCCTATAAAATTTATTATAATTGTTTGGTTGTCTCAACTTTCGCATGTCTATAATCTTCATCATTGTGATAACGCTCCATGACCTTTTGTTTGGCTGTATCAATTTTCACTTGTCTATAATCTTCATCATTGTGATAACACATCTTGCTGTTTTGTTTTGTTCTCTCAATTATTACTTCTCGATACGTCTGGTCGGTTGAATACCTTTGCTTTTTTCTTTCAAGTTACTATCTCAGTTTTTTTTTTGTAGTACTGATTTTTTAACTTGCGTGTAGCTTGCTTTGATCTAACCATTATGTATTCATGAATGAGACCATTTACAGTTTTGACGTTTCTTATATAGTAATTATGAAGTCAAGGCGTAATGATTTTATTTCATGACGTCATGGCGCAATGGTATTATTTCATGACGTCTTCAGAAACAACAATATAATTTCGTGTTTTTCTATTCACGTCATAGCTCTAATATAAAACTATGATGAAATTCATTATTTATCTAGTAGGGTTTCAGACAAGGTAGTTCTAAATGATGTACTTTTGTTTTGATCTGACTCTATTTTTAGGAGTTTTGGGTTTTTATATCTCTTAGCATATGACTGATCGTCTCTTACTAGGTTGCTAGCTACTGCTGCAACCCAAATTATGAGAGGCAGCCTGGCTGAGTGGTCCAAGGCACTGGTGTTAGCTACCAGTCTTTTCGGATGTTTATAATCTTCATCATTGTGATAACGCTCCTCGATCTTTTGTTTGACTGTCTCAATTTTCACATGTCTATAATCTTCATCATTGTGATAACACATCTTGCTGTTTTGTTTTGCTCTCTCAATTATTACTTCTCGATACGTCTGGTCGGTTTTTATATCTGTTTTTTTTCTGGTCGGTTTATGTCGGTTTTTTGGGTTTTTATATTTTTTAGCACATGACTGATCGTCTCTTACTAGGTTGCTAGCTACTGCTGCAACCCAAATTATGAGAGGCAGTCTGGCCAACTGGTCCAAGGCACTGGTGTTAGCCACCAGTCTCTTCGGAGGCGTGGGTTCAAATCTTACCGCTGGTATACGATTATGTTTGAAAGACTGCAGTGTGAAAAGACATCAAAAATGAAGTTTTGGGTAGAAAAATTTATTCTCTTTTAGAAATAATTCATTTTATGTACTATAGATTTTTAACCCAATTAATTTCCTTTAAACTGAGCCATTGAAAAACTATCTACGATGTTCCAGTGCCAAGCTATCTCTGGATACAAAAGAAAAAAAATATCCCGTTTAGGCAGAATGTTGTAGTAGCTGCCACTTTTCTTGATTTTCAAGCCAATATATTTTCTTTGTTATTCAAGCCAAAGGGCAGTAAGTTTCCTTCATAGGGTTTTTGGACAAGGTGGTTCTAATAGTGTACTTTTTGTTTTGATCTGACTCTTTTTTAAGGAGTTAGGTGTTTTTATATTTCTTAACATTGGACGTGATCGTCTCTTACTAGGTTGCTAGCTAACGCTGCAACCCGGATGTGGAAAAAAAGACCTATACTATAGTTAAGTGGCCTATAAAATTTATTATAAGCAAGAGGTCGTTCTTTATTATATTTCAGTTATTGTATTCTCAGTATAAAGCAACTGCTGAAACCATGATTTGGTTTTTATTGGCCGTGTTCATCTTTTTCTAGGTTGCATCTACCGATAATTTTAACGTGGTCTAAAGTTCGTTCTTTGGCATAATTACTGTAATATAGTATCGATCCTTTATGTAATCAAGCAATCAAGTAGCTATCTAAGTTTAGTGTATGCAGTGGTATGTTATTCCAATGATCGTCTTTTATTGTAACTTTAATTTGCAATTCAGCTATCAATAACACCATATCATTACTATATCATTAACTGTAATTAAGTTGAGTATGCAATTTAGTATAGGAAAGAGTTCGTTCTTTATTATAACTTTACATGACACTGATGCCTATTTGATCAGGATCAGCAATCCCAAGTTTTATTCCGTCAAAATTTTTATTGTTCCATGAAAAATTTTTGATCCATTTGGCTTTTCGATCCCGTGAATTAGAATGTTCTTTCTCCGTGTATGTAACCCTACTTGAAGTGCAGAAGATTTCACCTTAACCACTTCCAATTTTAACAGCTTATTTTCTGTCTTCAATCCCTTATTTCTTGTTGTAGCATCGAAATCGTAGCCGTAAATTCCTCCATTCACCAGTCAAAATGTTCTTCTGCTAGTGATACAGCCCCCTCTAATTTTTTTCAGCAATAATGCCACACAATTCCAAAAACAATTAAAACGTTATGAAAGGAGACTATAATCATGAAAGGAGACCGTAATTTATAATATCCAGATATTACTTATTATACGGTTTTAACCTACGATTATGTCATTCCTCAAGCTTGTACATGAAAATACAGTTTTTTTTTAAATGATTCCATTTTAAAAACTATTTTCTGTTTAATTACAAAATGCACTAGATACAGCAATTTACTTTAAAATGAACCATCAAACAGTTCTCTCTGATTTTCCTGTGTTGAACTAGCCCAGGAGAAAAAAAGGAAAAATGATGATGTCAATAAAGAACAGTGCAGTTCAAGCCATTTTTCTTGTTTTTCAAGCAAACATGTTTTCTTTGTTGTTCAAGCCAAAAGAGTGTAAGTTTCCTATATAGGAGTTTCGGACAAGGTGGTCCTAATAGCGCGCTTTGTGTTTCGATCCGAAATCATTTCTAGGAGTTTTGGGTCATTTTATTTCTTAGTATTGGACGTGATCGTCTCTTACTAGGTTGCTAGCTACCGTTCAAACCCGGAATCAATCCTTATTATAATTACTATGGAAGACAGTTCGTTCGTAAATGTAATTTAAGTCACGTCACTCATCACATATATTGTTATTAGTACACAATCGGTGTTAGCTATTACGTTATGTCACTTAATACGTCATATACGGTTATTAGTAGACAATCGGTAGAATATTCGTTCTTTATTATAAAATTAATTCCATTCCCGGTATGGGAAACTTTTACCTATGATGACTACTTAAGGAAACTAATCAAAATTAATTTATGCTATATTACCTTATCTAAAGATTAGTATGTGTTGCGTCATCCTCTATATAATGATTCCTTTTAATACTTCAGTTACCAAGGGCTACAGTACATTCTATTAATGTAATTATAATGAACTAAATCAAGCTTTTATGTAATTATTAATTTTAATATTTTGTTTACTATACGCAAGAGTTTGCTCTTTATTATAATTCCTATGACATGGTTTTTTCTTTACTAGGTTTCATCTATATCTGCAACCATGATATCAATAAAACTTAATCCCCAGTTTTAATAAACTAGATCAAGCTTTTATGTGATTCACATATATATTTATTTATGAGAGGCAGCCTGGCCGAGTGGTCCAAGGCACTGGTGTTAGCCACCAGTCTCTTCGGAGGCGTGGGTTCAAATCTTACCGCTGGTATACGAATATGTTTGAAAGACTGCAGTGTGAAAAGACATCGAAAATGCAGTTTTTGATGGAAAAATTTATTTTCTTTTAGAAATAATTTATTTTAGTTACAAAAGATTTTTAACCCAATTAATTTCCTTTAAAATGAGCTATTGAACAACCCTCTACGATGTTCCAGTGCCAAGCTATCTGTGGAAAAGAAAAAAAGAAAAGAGAAAAAAATATCCCGTTTGGGGAGAATAACGTGGTTAAAGTCAATTTTCTTGATTTTCAAGCCAATATATTTCCCTTGCTGTTCAAGCCAAGGGCCAGAAAGTTTCCTCTACAGGGGTTTCGGACAAGGCGGTTCTAATGGTGTACTTTTTGTTTTGATCTGACTCCTTTTTTAGGAACTATGGGTTTTTATATTTCTTAACATTGGACGTGATCGTCTCTTACTAGGTTGCTAGCTAACGCTGCAACCCGGATGATCAAGCCTTTATGTAACCCGGATTAAAAAATTATTATCATATCTTATATGTAACTTTGACTTTATAAGTCTTCGATAGTCTAATGATAAGTATGCCCACTTGTTACCTGGGAGAAGGGGGTTTGATTCCCCGTCGGGGAGAACTTTTAATATGTTGAATTAAAAGCAATATCTTTTCAATTTAAAATTTAAAAAGAAACTTGTTTATTTACATTCTAGCTAAAATAATGAAGATAATATGAATGAACCACAGTGTTCAGTTTCTTTGGACTTGAGTTCGTTTTTTAACTATAAATACAAACAGGAAAAAGCCTACGGCTTTTTCTTCTTTTAAATAGTAAGAGACGAAACTCAAACAATCAAGTAGCTAACTAAGTCCAATGTATGGAATGGTTTGTTATTTCAGTGATCGTCTTTTAATCTAAAAAAATATAAATACTGTAATCTTAACTATAGTGAAGTTGCGTATAAAAGTTAGTATAGGGAAGAGTTCGATCTTTATTATAAAAAATTTTGGTTCCAGGAGTTTCGGTTACTATTGAGACAAGTAGCTATTATTGCTATAGAGTTCATTACCATGAACTGTTTGATTGCTTCAAAATTCAAATATCTTTGAAAAGACTGCAGTATGAAAATACATCAAAAATGCAATTTTTTTGACAAAATTGATTCTACTTTAAAAAGTATTTTATTTTTAATTACAAAAGGCACTAAATTTTGCAATTGCCTTTAAAATGAGCTATTATACAGCTCTCTATGATTTTCCAGTGCCCAGCTAGCTGAGCAGAAAAAAAAACGGAAAGAAAAAAATATCCCGTTTGTGGAGAATAACGTGGTAAAAGTCAATTTTCTTGATTTTCAAGCCAATATATTTTCTTTGTTATTCAAGCCAAAGGGCGGTAAGTTTCCTTTGTAGAGGATTCGGACAAGGCAGTTCTAATGGTGTACTTTTTGTTTTGATCTGACTCTTTTTTAGGAGTTGGGGGGTTTTATATTTCTTAACATTGGAGGTGATCGTCTCTTACTAGGTTGCTAGCTACCGATGCAACCCGGATAATTTCGTGTATTTCTATTCACGTCATAGCTCTAATTTATCTAGTAGGGTTTCAGAAAAGGTAGTTCTAATGATGTACTTTTTTTTTGACCTGACTGTATTCTTAGGAGTTTTGGGTTTTTATATTTCTTAGCATTGGACTGATCGTCTCTTGCTAGGTTGCTAGCTACTGCTGCAACCCAAATTATGAGAGGCAGCCTGGCCTAGTGGTCCAAGGCACTGGTGTTAGCCACCAGTCTCTTCGGAGGCGTGGGTTCAAATCTTACCGCTGGTATACGATTATGTTTGAAAGACTGCAGTGTGAAAAGACATCAAAAATGCAGTTTTGGTGAAAAAATTTATTCTCTTTTAGAAATAATTTATTTTAGTTACTATAGATTTTTCTCTCTACGATGTTACGGTGCCAAGCTATCTGTTGAATTACTAACCAATACTATAATTAAGTGGCGTATAAAATTTAGTATAGGCAAGAGGTCGTTCTTTATTATAACAATTAGCAGACAATAATATGGAGATATGTACTTTACGGGTTACAAACCAAAAAAAGTTTGGTTCCAGGATACAATAATAAATTTGAACTGAGATGAAAAAAATTTTTCTTCCAGGAGACAAAAAGCAAAACTAATTTTAGAATTTTCATGTATTTTTGTTGTTTAAATTAAAAAATTACTATTACTGATTAGGCATCATAAATATTTTTGCAGTTTACATAATAATTTTAGCGATTAAGCCAAAAAAGAAAATTTTGGTTCCAGGAGTTTCGGTTACTATTGATCTGACTCTTTTTTTAGGAGTTGGGGGGTTTTATATTTCTTGACATTGGAGGTGATCGTCTCTTACTAGGTTGCTAGCTACCGCTGCAACCCGGATAACTACTACGTGAGATCCTCTTAGCTAGCATCATTTATGATCGATCCTTATGTCCCACTATACAAGTTTGTATAGGCATGAGTTTCGTTCTTTATAGTAATAATTTTTATTCCAATGGTCGTCTTTTAATGTATAATTTTAATATGTTGGCCTCAAATATAACTGTACTAGCCTACACTATAGTTAAGTGGCCTATAAAATTTAGTAGAGGCAAGAGGTCGTTCTGTATTATAAAATTTTTACTTATGATGATTTCTTAAGGAACATAATTAAAATTTCTTAATGTAATAAAAAAATAATTTGTTTTAATTACAAAAAGTTTTTAACCCCATTAATTTTCTTTAAAATGAGCCATTGAACAACTCTCTACGATGTTCCAGTGCCATGCTATCTGTTGAATTACTAACCTATACTATAATTAAGTGGCGTATAAAATTTAGTATAGGTAAGAGGTCGTTCTTTATTATAAAATTATCATACCGTTCCTTGCTCTTTTGTCTAGCCTGCTCAATTGTTGCTTCTCTGTAATCTTCATCATTACCATACCGTTCCTTGATCTTTTGTTTGGCTGTCTCAATTTTTGCATGTCTATAATCTTCATCATTGTGATAACACATCTTGCTGTTTTGTTTGATTACTTCTCGATACGCCTGGTCGGTTGAATACCTTTGCTTTTTTCTTTTCAAGATACTATCTCTGTTGTTTGTGTAGTACTGTTTTTTCAATTTGCGTGCAGCTTGCTTGATTGAAACCATTATGTAATTATGAATGTGAACATTTACAGTTCTGACGCTTCTTATATAGTAATTATGACGTCACAGCGTAATGATTTTATTGACGTCATAGCGCAATGATATTATTTCATGACGTCTTCAGAAACAACAATATAATTTCGTGTTTTTCTATTCACGTCATGGCTCTAATATAAAACTATGACGACATTCAATATTTATCTAGTAGGGTTTCAGACAAGGTAATTCTAATGATGTACTTTTGTTTTGATCTGACTCTATTTTTAGGAGTTTTGTTATATTTCTTAGCATTGGACTGATCGTCTTTTACTAGATTGCTAGCTACTGCTGCAACCCGGATTCACATATATATTATTTATGAGAGGCAACCTGGCCGAGTGGTCCAAGGCACTGGTGTTAGCCACCAGTCTCTTCGGAGGCGTGGGTTCAAATCTTACCGCTGGTATACGATTATGTTTGAAAGACTGCAGTGTGAAAAGACATCGAAAATGCAGTTTTTGGTGGAAAAATTTATTCTTTTTAGAAATAATTTATTTTAGTTACAAAGGTTTTTAACCCATTAATTTCCTTTAAAATGAGCTATTGAACAACCCTCTACGATGTTCCAGTGCCAAGCTATCTCTGGAAACAAAGAAAAAAAGAAAAAAAGAAAAAAATATCCCGTTTAGGAAGAATGTTGTAGTAGCTGCCACTTTTCTTGATTTTCAAGCCAATATATTTCCCTTTCTGTTCAAGCCAAGGGACAGAAAGTTTCCTATACAGGGGTTTCGGACAAGGCGGTTCTAATGGTGTACTTTATAGTAATTTTTTCTTTCCAAGATGTTGTCTCTGTTTTTTGTATAGTACTGTTTTTTTTAAATTACGTATAACTCGCTTAGAAGGCATCTTATTACAAAACAAGAAATAATATTCTTATCTAATTAACACTTCTTATAACTCGTATCAGGTATCCATAACCTAACAAAAAATAAAACTAATTTTTAAATTTTCAGGTATTTTGTTAGTTTGAATGAAAAAATTAAAATTATTCAAACAGAAATCATAAATATTTTTGCAGTTTACATAATAACTTTAGCGATTCTAAACTGAAAAATAAAATATATATTAAAAAATGTAATTTTTTGGTCTGAAAATACATAGTCAATCCTACATCGGGTAGTTAGAACCTAACCAAAAATAAAACTAATTTTAACATTTTAAGGTATTTTTCCAGCTTGTATTGAAATATTCAAACTATTGCTCGGATACCATGGATATTTTTGTAGTTTACACAAGCTGCAAAGAACACACAGGCTGATCTTTGTAAACTGAGAAAAATTTTACGAGTGTTTTACCGGGATTACGAAAAATATTCAAAATTCAAGATTAAAATTATCTCTGAAAGAATAGATTTGGTTGAAAAGTCAGCTAGAGATGCTTTCGCAAAACTTCATAGTAATATCCAAAGAAATGTTGCATGTTTAGTGAAAAGCTTCCAAGGTATGGACCGGCAACTGTGGAACAGTGTACAGATGTAATGGGAAATCTTATACATCACTGTGAATATATGGAGGCATAATTGTCCTTTACTTAGTTTCAGCTTAAATTCGATGATCGAGACTTTATGTACTACATCCAACGACTATGACGTCATTGATCAATATTGTATATACAAAATTAAGTTTTTCGTGAAAAATAATTAATAAAAAAAATTAAGTGCAAAAGGCGCTAGATCTAGAGATTTCCTTTAAAATGAGCCATTGAACAACTCTCTACGATGTTCCAGTGCCAAGCTATCTCTGGAAACAAAAGAAAGAAAAAAATATCCCGTTTGTGCAGAATAACGTGGTTAAAGTCAATTTTCCTGATTTTCAAGCCAATATATTTTCTTTGTTATTCAAGCCAAAGGGTGGTAGGTTTCCTTTATGGGGTTTTGGACAAGGCGGTTCTAATGGTGTACTTTTTGTTTTGATCTGACTATTTTTTTAGGAGTTAGGGGTTTTTATATTTCTTAACATTGGACGTGATCGTCTCTTACTAGGTTGCTAGCTACCGCTGCAACCCGGATTTCTTAACATTGGAGGTGATCGTCTCTTACTAGGTCGCTAGCTACCGCTGCAACCCGGACTATACCTGGAACCACGATATATCAGTTAGTATGGGAGAGTGATCGTTCTTTACTGTAAATTACTTGTTGTAACATGTAAGTTAGAATTCCAAAACCATTTTAATTATTATTATAATTACTATGATTTTAATTATTATAATGTTATCTTGATTTGATTCAATTAAATTTATAATTTAATAGGTCAGCAGTTACGTGAACTTTCGCACGACCGCAAACCCTCATAGAATTGTCTTCTGTGTGAAAGTATTTTTTTTTATTTAATTAAATGTGATTTTTAAAAAACAAAAGGTTGAAGTTTTTGTAACTGGTTGTGTTAATAAGGACCTTATCTTAATATAATTAAAAGTTAAAAAAAAATTAATTCACAAACCCCTGAATCGCAAAGGCCGTTTAATTAAAATAGATAGCTCTTTTGAAAGCACTAAAAAAACTGTACCGTAAAGAGCGAGGTATTGACTTGGGGGAGAACACCCTCGTATACGTAATAATTTCTGTTCGTTTTAAGTTCTAAAGTTGCTTCTTACTTTCAGTCGAAAAAACTTTTTTTTTAATTTACTTTCTGATCTTTTTTTAAATAATGCTTGGAAATCCGGCGCCCCCTTCATAGAAATGTCCCTTACCCCAGAGAAACATCCTCCACGGAAAGATTCTCCCGAGTAACCTCCTCCTCCAGCCCCCCCCCACCAGAAAAAAATCCTTCCTGAAAATGTTTGTATACTTCCCAATAGCCAATACAATATGTAAGCAATGGGTAAAGTTCATAACTTGCAGGCCTTCCCCTGAAAACTGTTGGGGATTAAGTCATCCTAAAAGACATATTTATTAGATTTTTGACTATGCTGAACAAAATGGCTATCTGAAAATTTTAATTTGGTGACTTTGAGAAAAAATGAGCGTGGGAAGGGGTCTAGTTGCCCTCCTTTTTTTGGTCACTTAAAAAGGGCACTAGAACTTTTAATTTCAGTTCCAACGAGCCCTCCTACGATATTATAGGACCACTGGGTCAATATGATTACCCCTGGGGAAAAGAAAAAAAATAAATAAACCCGCATCCGTGATCTTTCTTCTGACAAAAAATGGAAAATTCCACATTATTGTAGATAGGAGCTTGAAACGTTTACAGTGAGGTTCTCTGATACGCTGAATATGATGATGTGATTTTCATTAAGGTTCTATAACTTTTAGAGGGTCTTTCCCCTTTTTTCAAACATCAGCCAACTTTTCTCAGGCGCGTAAATTTAGATGGGTAAGATTAAACTTGATGAAACTTATAAATTTGAAATCAGAATTAAAATTTGATTCTTTTGATGTATCTATTGGTATCAAAATTCCGTTTTATAGAGTTTCGGTTGCCATTGAGCCGGGTCGCTTCTTACTTACAGTTTGTTACCACGAACTGTTTGATACTATAATGCCTTATTATGATATCCTAATGATCGTCTTTTAATATAATAACTTCAGTTACTATGGATCTTACTAGGGTGCTAGCTACCGCTGCAACCCGGATTGACAAATCAGATTGTGTAAACCCTGATTGCAAATAGGAAAAAGCCTACGGCTTTTTCTTCTCTTTGCGTAGTAAGAGACGACTCTCAAAGAATCAGGCAGCTAACTAAGTCCAATGTATGCAATTGTTTGTTATTCCAACGATTGTCTTTTAATGTGACTACCATTGCAACCCGGAATATATGAAAGATTTGAGTTAGTATAAGCGAGGGTTCGTTCTTTATTATAAATTACAGTTTTGACGCTTCTTATATTGTAACGTATTGACAAGAAACCATTTATGATGAGCTATATCGGTCCTTTATGTAATACTATGGGCTGGAAGTTTGTTCTTTACTGTAATTTTTATTCCAATGATCGTCTTTTAATGTAATTTAGCTACCTCCTAGCTAAATATAATAATTCTAATAAAAATTAATATAGGCAAGATGTTGTTCTTTATTATAATTTTTTTTCTGGGTTTAATTAAAAAATGAAAATTTCTGATGAGACACCATAATTATTTTTGCATTTTGCAGTTAGATAAAATTATTTAGTTTAAATTTTTCAGGAATTAATCTAGTTTTATTTGACAAAAAAGATCTTTTACAAGGAATCAGGCAGCTAACAAAGTCCAACATATGCGATGGTAAGTTCTTTGAATGATCGTCTTTTCATGTAATTTTAAAAATAATTTATTTTATAATTACAAAAGGTGTTTAACCCCATTAATTTTCTTTAAAATGAGCCATTAAACAACTCTCTACGATGTTCCATTGCCAAGCTAAATGTGGAATTAATAACCTATACTATAATTAAGTGGCGTATAAAATTTAGTATAGGCAAAAGGTGGTTCTTTATTATAGATCCTTTATGTAAGTTTCTAGCTACCGCTGCAACCCGGATAATAAACTGATTACAAACAGGAAAAAGCCTAAGGCTTTTTCTTCTTTGAAATAGTAAGAGACGAACCTCAAACAATCAAGTAGCTAACTAATTCCAATGTATGCAATTGTTTGTTATTCCAATGATCGTCTTTTAATTTAATTAGCCACCAGTCTCTTCGGAGGCGTGGGTTCAAATCTTACCGCTGGTATACGATTATGTTTGAAAGACTGCAGTGTGAAAAGACATCAAAAATGCAGTTTTTGGTGGAAAAATTTATTCTCTTTTAGAAATAATTTATTTTAGTTACTATAGATTTTTAACCCAATTAATTCCTTTAAAATGAGCTATTGAACAACCCTCTACGATGTTCTAGTGCCAAGCTATCTGTGGAAAAGAAAAAGAAAAAAGAAAAAAATATCCCGTTTGTGGAGAATAACGTGGTTAAAGTCTATTTTCTTGATTTTCAAGCCAATATATTTTCTTTGTTATTCAAGCCAAAGGGCGGTAAGTTTTCTTTATAGAGGATTCGGACAAGGTGGTTCTAATGGTGTACTTTTTGTTTTGATCTGACTCTTTTTTTAGGAGTTGGGGGGTTTTATATTTCTTAACATTGGAGGTGATCGTCTTTTACTAGGTTGCTAGCTACCGCTGCAACCCGGAAAAAATAATTTACGAATGTTTTACCGGGATTACGAAAAAATATTCAAAATTAAAGATTAAAATTATCTCTGAAAGAATAGATTTTGTTGAAAAGTCAGCTAGAGATGCTTTCGCAAAACTTCATAGTAATATCCAAAAGAAATGTTGCATGTTTAGTGAAAAGCTTCCAAGGTATGGACCGGCAAGTGTGGAACAGTTTACAGATGTAATGGGAAATCTTATAAATCACTGTGAATATATGGAGGCATAATTGTCCTTTACTTAGTTTCAGCTTAAATTCGATGATCGAGCCTTTATGTACTACATCCAACGACTATGACGTCATTGATCAATATTGTATATACAAAATTAAGTTTTTCGTGAAAAATAATTAATAAAAAAAATTAAGTGCAAAAGGCGCTAGATCTAGAGATTTCCTTTAAAATGAGCCATTGAACAACTCTCTACGATGTTCCAGTGCCAAGCTATCTCTGGAAACAAAAGAAAGAAAAAAATATCCCGTTTGTGCAGAATAACGTGGTTAAAGTCAATTTTCTTGATTTTCAAGCCAATATATTTTCTTTGTTATTCAAGCCAAAGGGTGTTAAGTTTTCTTTACAGGGGTTTCAGACAAGGCGGTTCTAATGGTGTACTTTTTGTTTTGATCTGACTATTTTTCTAGGAGTTAGGGGTTTTTATATTTCTTAACATTGGACGTGATCGTCTCTTACTAGGTTGCTAGCTACCGCTGCAACCCGGACAAGCCAAGGGACAGAAAGTTTCCTATACAGGGGTTTGGGACAAGGCGGTTCTAATGGTGTACTTTTTGTTTTGATCTGACTCCTTTGTTAGGAACTATGGGTTTTTATATTTCTTAACATTGGACGTGATCGTCTCTTACTAGGTTGCTAGCTACCGCTGCAACCCGGAAATTTGTTCTAAATCATTAGTCTTACAAACACATTTACTAATAACCCTAACAGGCTCGTTTTCGCCATAATTGCAAAACATTGCTTTTCCTTCGCTGTTGATAGGTATGCTTGTATATATATTTTTATTGCTGCTACATAAACTGCAATTGCTCCTTCCAAAATTAATATACGAATTTTCTAAGAAGTAAGCCTCCGTATATTAACTGTGTTGTCGAACATTTTCCATTGCATCTATAAACTGTTCCGCAGTTGCCAATCCATACCTTGGAAGCTTTTCGTTAAACTGACAACATTTCTTTTGGATATTGCTATGAAGCTTTGCCAAAGCATTTCTAGCCGACTTTTCAACAGCATTCGCTCTTTCAAAGAGAATTTTAATCTGTAATTTTGAATACTTTTCGTGATCCCGATAAAACATGCGTAAAATGTTTCTCAATTTACAAAGATCAGCCTGCATTTTTGCCATCTTCTTGTATTTCTGAATGTAATTTTTCTCTTTGTCGGTCCTCATGCGTTCTTCGGTACAACCTCGCAGAGAATTTAATTTTTCATTATAGCTTTTGTCACCTCAGTATCTACCCATTATTCTGGTAGCAACTTTTTTCTTATATTTGTTTCGGTAATCTATATCGTTATCATACCGTTCCTTGCTCTTTTGTTTGGCTGTCTCAATTTTCCCTTCTCGATACCCCTGATCCGTAAGATACCTCTGTTTTGCTCTGTCATATTTCATTTTCTTAAATCCTGGATCACAAGAAATCTTAGTAGCAATCCTTACGCGTGCTCGAGCTTTATTGCGTTTGGTGGCATTTTTATCTCTTTTAAATAAACTTTTCTGATATTTCAGGATGTTAGCTTTATTTTTTGTGTAGTAAAGTTTTTTATTAATAGAAATTTGGATTGCTCTATTTTGATATTGTTTTTGGTTATTCTTTCTTTTTTCCACTCGCGTGAGACCATATTTTTTCAAGGTTTAAAATTATTAAGTACACAAAATCCCGTGTCGAGTATCTAAAACCTAGCATAAAACAAAACTAATTTTAAAATTTTCAGGTATTTATCTCGTTTGAATTAAAAAATTAGTATTATTGGTTAGACACCAAAAATATTTTTGCAGTTTACATAATAAGTTTAGCGATTCTGGACTGAAAACTAAAATAATTGCAATTATGAGACAATAATAAGGAGATATGTACTTTACGGGTTACAAACCAAAAAAAGTTTAGTTCCAGGATACAATAATAACTTTGAACTGAGATAAAAAAAAATTTTCTTCCAGGAGACAAAAAGTAAAACTAATTTTAGAATTTTATGTATTTTTGTTGTTTAAATTAAAAAATTACTATTACTGATTAGGCATCATAAATATTTTGCAGTTTACATAATAATTTTAGCGATTAAGCCAAAAAAAAATTTTGGTTCCAGGAGTTTCGGTTACTATTGAGACAAGTAGCTATTATTACTATAGAGTTCATTACATGGACTGTTTTATTGCTTCAAAATTCAAATATCTTTGAAAAGACTGCAGTATGAAAATGCATCAAAAATGCAATTTTTTTGACAAAATTGATTCTACTTTAAAAAGTATTTTATTTTTAAATACAAAAGTGACTAGATGTTGCAATTTCCTTTAAAATGAGCTATTATACAGCTCTCTATGATTTTCCAGTGCCCAGCTAGCTGAGCAGGAAAAAAAAGCGGAAAGAAAAAAATATCCCGTTTGTGGAGAATAACGTGGTAAAAGTCAATTTTCTTGATTTTCAAGCCAATATATTTTCTTTGTTATTCAAGCCAAAGGGCGGTAAGTATCCTTTATAGAGGATTCGGACAAGGCGGTTCTAATAGTGTGCTTTTTGTTTTGATCTGACTCTTTTTTTAGGAGTTGGGGGGTTTTATATTTCTTAACATTGGAGGTGATCGTCTCATACTAGGTTGCTAGCTACCGCTGCAACCCGGATTCCAATGATCGTCTTTTAATGCAATTTTATATTTCTTAGCATTGAACTTGATCGTCTCTTACTAGGTTGCTAGCTACCGCTGCAACCCGGATTTCAGCTATATCCGATGAAACTTACATATTCCCCATTTATACTGAACTGTATCGGTCTTTTATGTATTTAATGTAATAACCAATGATCGTCTTTTATTGTAAATCTTAATGTAATAAAATAATTTATTTTAATTACAAGAAGTTTTTAACCCCATTAATTTTGCTTTAAAATGAGCCATTGAACAACTCTCTACGATGTTCCAGTGCCAAGCTATCTGTGGAATTACTAACCTATACTATATTTAAGTGGCGTATAAAATTTAGTATAGGCAAGAGGTCGTTCTTTATTATAATGTTATTTTTCCTCGGTATTTTATCGAAAGTGGTGTTCCTTAGGGTTCTGTTCTAGGTCCAGTGCTTTACCTTATTTATGTTGATACGATGAGACTCTGCCTGCCGGGTGCTTGCCTTACTTCGTTTGCAGATGATACTGCTTTTACTTTTTCTAGTCGTTCTGTTGAGTCTTTAATAGAAAAGGTTAATAGTATAATAGGCTCAACTTTATAATGTGACCACCCAAAATTACTATGCTGAATGAAGACCCCCAGGATCGTCTGGGGGTCTTATTCACAAAGACCCTAAAAAAAAATTAAATGAAAACTTATTATTCTATACTGTAATATGGACTACAGTTCGTTCTTTAATGTAATTACTTTAAAATGAGCTATTGAACAACCCTCTACGATGTTCCAGTGCCAAGCTATCTGTGGAAAAGAAAAAAAAGAAAAAAGAAAAAAATATCCCGTTTGGGGAGAATAACGTGGTTAAAGTCAATTTTCTTGATTTTCAAGCCAATATATTTCCCTTGCTGTTCAAGCCAAGGGACAGAAAGTTTCCTATACAGGGGTTTCGGACAAGGCGGTTCTAATGGTGTACTTTTTGTTTTGATCTGACTCCTTTTTTAGGAACTATGGGTTTTTATATTTCTTAACATTGGACGTGATCGTCTCTTACTAGGTTGCTAGCTACCGCTGCAACCCGGATCTATTCACGTCATAGCTCTAATATAAAACTATGATGACATTCATTATTTATCTAGTAGGGTTTCAGACAAGGTAATTCTAATGATGTACTTTTGTTTTGATCTGACTCTATTTTTAGGAGTTTTGTTATATTTCTTAGCATTGGACTGATCATCTCTTACTAGGTTGCTAGCTACTGCTGCAACCCAAATTCACATATATATTTATTTATGAGAGGCAGCCTGGCCGAGTGGTCCAAGGCACTGGTGTTAGCCACCAGTCTCTTCGGAGGCGTGGGTTCAAATCTTACCGCTGGTATACGATTATGTTTGAAAGACTGGAGTGTGAAAAGACATCGAAAATGCAGTTTTTGGTGGAAAAATTTATTCTCTTTTAGAAATAATTTATTTTAGTTACAAAAGGTTTTTAACCCAATTAATTTACTTTAAAATGAGCTATTGAACAACCCTCTACGATGTTCCAGTGCCAAGCTATCTGTGGAAAAGAAAAAAAAGAAAAAAGAAAAAAATATCCCGTTTGGGGAGAATAACGTGGTTAAAGTCAATTTTCTTGATTTTCAAGCCAATATATTTCCCTTGCTGTTCAAGCCAAGGGACAGAAAGTTTCCTATACAGGGGTTTCGGACAAGGCGGTTCTAATGGTGTACTTTTTGTTTTGATCTGACTCCTTTGTTAGGAACTATGGGTTTTTATATTTCTTAACATTGGACGTGATCGTCTCTTACTAGGTTGCTAGCTACCGCTGCAACCCGGATAGTAAGAGACGAAACTCAAACAATCAAGTAGCTAACTAAGTCCAATGTATGGAATGGTTTGTTATTTCAGTGATCGTCTTTTAATGTAAAACTAGGTTCAAAGTATGCAATGGTTTGTTATTCCAATGATCGTCTCTTAATATAATCTTGATTTTCAAGCCAATATATTTCCCTTGCTGTTCAAGCCAAGGGACTGAAAGTTTCCTATACAGGGGTTTCGGACAAGGCGGTTCTAATGGTGTACTTTTTGTTTTGATCTGACTCTTTTTTTAGGAACTATGAGTTTTTATATTTCGTAACATTGGACATGATCGTCTCTTACTAGGTTGCTAGTTACCGCTGCAACCCAGACTAGGTTGCTAGCTACCGCTGCAACCCGGATAATTGACAAACACCATTTATGATGAGCTATATTCGCCCTTTATGTAACTACACCTGGAACCACCATATATCAGTTAGGATGGGAGAGAGATCGTTCTTTACTGTAATTTTTTCAGGAGTTATGGGTTTTTATATTTCTTAACATTGGACGTCATCGTCTCTTACTAGGTTGCTAGCTACCGCTGCAGACCGGATGGCTTGTTATTTACTAGGTTTCACCGATCTCTACAGCCATGATACTGATGGAAAATATATAATCCCTATTTATGATTCAGCTAACATAGGCTTGGTGTCGTTCTTTATTGTAATATTATAATAAAAAATTAAGTTTTCCGTAAAAAATAACTAATTTAAAAGAAAATTAAGTAAAAATAGCACTAGATCTAGAGATTTCCTTTAAAATGAGCCATTGAACAACTCTCTACAATGTCCCAGTGCCAAGCTATCTGTGGAAAAGAAGAAGAAGAAGAAAGAAAGAAAAAATATACCGTTTGTGGGATATTTTTCTTGGCCGAGTGGTCCAAGGCGCTGGTGTTAGTCACTAGTCTCTTCGAAAATGTGGGTTCAAATCCTACCACTGGTATACGTTAATGACGTCATTGATCAATCTTTAATATGGAATATGCGATTTTTCGTAAAAAACTGATTCTATTTTGAAAATACATTGTTTTAAGTACAAAAGGTTTTTAACCCAATTAATTTCCTTTAAAATGAGCCATTGAACAACTCTCTATGATGTTCCAGTGCCAAGCTATCTGTAGAAAAGAAGAAGAAAGAAAAAAATATCCCCTTTGTGGAGAATAACGTGGTAAAAGTCAATTTTCTTGATTTTCAAGCCAATATATATTCTTTGTTATTCAAGCCAAAGGGCGGTAAGTTTCCCTTATAGGAATTTTGGACAAGGCGATACTGATGGTGTACTTTTTGTTTTGATCTGACTCTTTTTTTATGAGTGATGGGTTTTTATATTTCTTAACATTGGACGTGATCGTCTCTTACTAGGTTGCTAGCTACCGCTGCAACCCGGATGTTATTCAAGCCAAAGGGCGGTAAGTTTCCTTTATAGAGGTTTCGGACAAGGCTGTTCTAATGGTGTACTTTTTGTTTTGATCTGAATTTTTTTTAGGAGTTGGGGGGTTTTATATTACTTAACATTGGAGGTGATCGTCTCTTACTAGGCTGCTAGCTACCGCTGCAACCCGGACTACCCCTGGAACCACCATATATCAGTTACTACAGGTGAAAGATCGTTCTTTACTGTAATATGACGTCATTGAGCAATCTTTAATATGAAATATGCAGTTTTTCATAAAAAATGATTCTATTTTAAAAATAATTTGTTTTAATTACAAAAAGTTCTTAACCCCATTAATTTCCTTTAAAATAAGGTATTTAACAACTCTCTACAATGTTCCAATGCCAAGCTATCTGTGGAATTACTAACCTATACTATAAGTAAGTGGCGTGTAAAATTTAGATTAGGCAAGAGGTCGTTCTTTATTATAAACATTGTGATAACACATCTTGCTGTTTTGTTTTGCTCTCTCAATTATTACTTCTCGATACGCCTGGTCGGTTGAATACCATTGTTTTGCTCTCTCAATTATTACTTCTCGATACGCCTGGTCGGTTGAATACGTTTGCTTTTTTTCTTTTCAAGATACTATCTCTGTTGTTTGTGTAGTACTGTTTTTTCAACTTGCGTATAGCTTGCTTCGATCTAACCATTATCTAATCAAGAGTGAGAGAATTTACATCTTTGTCGTTCTTAAGTAGTAATGCAGATCCCTTACTTTTATGCTGCAACCAGGATTATATAAAAAAAACCTAATTGAGAAATACCATTTATGATGAACTATATCGGTCCTTTATGTAAGTTGCTAGCTACCGCTGCAACCCGGATAATAAACTGATTACAAACAGGAAAAAGCCTACGGCTTTTTCTTCTTTTAAATAGTAAGAGACGAACCTCAAACAATCAAGTAGCTAACTAATTCCAATGTATGCAATTGTTTGTTATTTCAATGATCGTCTTTTAATATAAAATTACATAATCCATATTTATGTTTCAGTTAACATGGGCTAGGTGTCCTTCTTTATTGTAATTAGTATATTATAACTAGCTGATGAGGAAGAAAAAGCAGAAAGAAAAAAAGATGCAGTTTGTGGAGAATATCGTGGTCAAAGTCAATTTTCTTGATTTTCATGCCAATATATTTTCTTTGTTATTCAAGCAAAAGGACGGTAAGTTTGCTATATACAATTTTTGGACAAAGCGGTTCTAATAGTTTACTTCTTGTTTTGATCTGAATCATTTTTCAGGAGTTATGGATTACTTTAATTTTTACTATATGGAGTGATCATCTCTTACTAGGTTGCTAGCTACCGCCGCAACCCAGATTAATAAATCAAATATCTTTGAGAAGACTGCAATATGAAAAGAAAATTGATAAACGTATCATGTGTATCATATTGTTAATTTTAAAACTTTAATTAATGACGTCATAGTCCAAGTGGCAAGCACGATCGACCTTTAACCGAAAGGTTGGTGGTTCAAATCCAATCGAGATCATTTTCTCTAATTTTTAATTCAGCTATCAATAAAATCATATCATTACTATATCATTAACTAGTATAGGCTTATTTACTATAGGAAAGAGTTCGTTCTTTATTAAATAAAAATTAATTTTTTCAATTTTTACGTCACGTTGCTCATTAAGTCATAACCCTATTGTGTACTATTATTAGTACACAATAGGTTCTAGATATTACGTCATGTCACTTATTACGTCATATATGGTTATTAGTGAATAATCGGTAAAATATTCGTTCTATATGGTTATTCGTTCTTTCATGTAAAACTAGCAAAACATTTTTTAAGTCTGATGAAGATTTAACTAATGTGTCAAAAGTAAGGTTGCAAGTCGACGATTTTGTTTTGGCCTTATTATAATTGGTATGGTGAAATAATAATATGCATATGGCTCTTAAATCATACTTTTTTATGGTCCCGTATGGTCTAGTGGCTAGGATAGTTAACTTTCACTTAACAGGCCCGGGTTCGATTCCCGGTGTGGGAAAATTTTTAACTCTATAATCTTCGAACATTTGAACCTTTTATAATTTATAATGATGTATAATATAAATACTGTAATCTTAACTATAGTGAAGTTAACTATGCAAGTTAGTATAGGGAAGAGTTCGATCTTTATTATAAAATTAAAGGCAAAGTCGGTATGATACTATGGTACCCTCTTTATAGAGTGAATTTTAATAACTACTACATGAGATCCTCTTGACTAAGACCATTTATGATCGATCCTTATGTCCCACTATACAAGTTTGTATAGCAAGAGTTCGTTCTTTATTGTAACATTTTCATCTTTGTAGTTCTTAAGTAGTAATTATGATGTCACAGCGTAATGATTTTGTTGGCGTCATAGAGCAATGATATTATTTCATGACGTCTTCAGAAACAACAATATAATTTCATGTTTTTCTATTCACGTCATAGTTCTAATATAAAACTATGATGACATTCATTATTTATCTAGTAGGGTTTCAGACAAGGTAATTCTAATGATGTACTTTTGTTTTGATCTGACTCTATTTTTAGGAGTTTTGTTATATTTCTTAGCATTGGACTGATCATCTCTTACTAGGTTGCTAGCTAGTGCTGCAACCCAAATTCACATATATATTTATTTATGAGAGGCAGCCTGGCCGAGTGGTCCAAGGCACTGGTGTTAGCCACCAGTCTCTTCGGAGGCGTGGGTTCAAATCTTACCGCTGGTATACGATTATGTTTGAAAGACTGGAGTGTGAAAAGACATCGAAAATGCTGTTTTTGGTGGAAAAATTTATTCTCTTTTAGAAATAATTTATTTTAGTTACAAAAGGTTTTTTAACCCAATTAATTTACTTTAAAATGAGCTATTGAACAACCCTCTACGATGTTCCAGTGCCAAGCTATCTGTGGAAAAGAAAAAAAAAAGAAAAAGAAAAAATATCCCTTTTGGGGAGAATAACGTGGTTAAGGTCAATTTTCTTGATTTTCAAGCCAATATATTTCCCTTGCTGTTCAAGCCAAGGGACAGAAAGTTTCCTATACAGGGGTTTCGGACAAGGCGGTTCTAATGGTGTACTTTTTGTTTTGATCTGACTCCTTTGTTAGGAACTATGGGTTTTTATATTTCTTAACATTGGACGTGACCGTCTCTTACTAGGTTGCTAGCTACCGCTGCAACCCGGATATTATTAACCATAACTAAGTTGAGTATCTAATCTATTATAGGCAAGAGTTCGCTCTGTATTATAAAAATTCGATAATCGAGCCCTTATGTAACCCGGATTAAAAAATTATTATCATATCTTATATGTAACTTTTATTTTATAAGTCTTCGATAGTCTAATGGTAAGTATGCCCTCATGTTACCTGGGAGAAGGGGGTTCGATTCCCCGTCGGGGAGAACTTTTAATATGTTGAATTAAAAGCACTATCTTTTCAATTTAAAATTTAAAAAAGAAACTTGTTTATTTACATTCTAGCTAAAATAATGAAGATAATATGAATGAACCACAGTGTTCAGTTTCTTTGGACTTGAGTTCGTTTTTTAACTATAAATACAAACAGGAAAAAGCTTACGGCTTTTTCTTCTTTTAAATAGTAAGAGACGAAACTCAAACAATCAAGTCGCTAACTAAGTCCAATGTATGGAATGGTTTGTTATTTCAGTGATCGTCTTTTAATGTAAAAATATAAATACTGTAATCTTAACTATAGTGAAGTTGCGTATGCAAGTTAGTATAGGGAAGAGTTCGATCTTTATTAAATTCCCTTGATGTTCAAGCCAAGGGACAGAAAGTTTCCTATACAGGGGTTTTGGACAAGGCGGTTCTAATGGTGTACTTTTTGTTTTGATCTGACTCCTTTTTTAGGAACTATGGGTTTTTATATTTCTTAACATTGGACGTGATCGTCTCTTACTAGGTTGCTAGCTACCGCTGCAACCCGGTGTTACTAAGCTATACTATAGTTAAGTGGGCTATAAAGTTTAGTATATGCAAGAGGTCGTTCTTTATTATAAAAATTATTGCTTCAAAATTCAAATATCTTTGAAAAGACTGCAGTATGAAAATACATCAAAAATGCAATTTTTTTGACAAAATTGATTCTACTTTAAAAAGTATTTTATTTTTAAATACAAAAGTGACTAGATGTTGCAATTTCCTTTAAAATGAGCTATTATACAGCTCTCTATGATTTTCCAGTGCCCAGCTAGCTGAGCAGAAAGAAAAAGCGGAAAGAAAAAAATATCCCGTTTGTGGAGAATAACGTGGTAAAAGTCAATTTTCTTGATTTTCAAGCCAATATATTTTCTTTGTTATTCAAGCCAAAGGGAGGTAAGTTTCCTTTATAGAGGATTCGGACAAGGCGGTTCTAATGGTGTACTTTTTGTTTTGATCTGACTCTTTTTTTAGGAGTTGGGGGGTTTTATATTTCTTGACATTGGAGGTGATCGTCTCTTACTAGGTTGCTAGCTACCGCTGCAACCCGGAAACATCAAAAACTGAATGGAATATTTATATTACCAGTTGCCACTAGTATAGTGGAGTTAGGGCTTCCCTTTAGTTTCGAAGGATTTGAGTTCAAGACTCTCTGTGGCAACGGTCGATCTTAAATGATACTTTATTCATAATTAGTTCATCATTAATTGTACATGAGTTGTATCCTTCACCAATATATTTATTGGTGTCTTTTGTAATCTTTTGTAAGTCCAATGCATACAATAACTTTTTATTCCAATGATCGTCTTTTAATGTAACATATCAGTTACTATGGGAGAGAGATCGTTCTTTACTGTATGAACCACAGTGTTCAGTTTCTTTGGACTTGAGTTCGTTTTTTAACTATAAATACAAACAGGAAAAAGCCTGCGGCTTTTTCTTCTTTTAAATAGTAAGAGACGAAACTCAAACAATCAAGTAGCTAACTAAGTCCAATGTATGGAATGGTTTGTAATTTCAGTGATCGTCTTTTAATGTAAAAAAAATATAAATACTGCAATCTTAACTGTAGTGAAGTTGCGTATGCAAGTTAGTATGGGGAAGAGTTTGATCTTTATTATATATTTTAGTTACAAAAGGTTTTTAACCCAATTAATTTTCTTTAAAATGAGCCATTGAACAACTCTCTACGATGTTCCAGTGCCAAGCTATCTCTGGATACAAAAGAAAAAAAGAAAAAAAGAAAAAAATATCCCGTTTAGGCAGAATGTTGTAGTAGCTGCCACTTTTCTTGATTTTCAAGCCAATATATTCCCCTTGTTGTTCAAGCCAAGGGACAGAAAGTTTCCTATACAGGGGTTTCGGACAAGGCGGTTCTAATGGTGTACTTTTTGTTTTCATCTGACTCCTCTGTTAGGAACTATGGGTTTTTATATTCCTTAACATTGGACGTGATCGTCTCTTACTAGGTTGCTAGCTACCGCTGCAACCCGGATTCATTAATCGGATATTTTAATATATTCTATGTGGTCTAGAGGTTGGAATAGCTCTCACCCAGTTGGCTTGAGTTCAATTTCCGTATGGGAAATTTTTACTTATGATGATTTCTTAAGGAATATAATTAGAATTTCTTCATGTAATAAAAATAATTTGTTTTAATTACAAAAGGTTTTTAACCCCATTAATTTCCTTTAAAATGAGCCATTGAACAACTCTCTACGATGTTCCAGTGCAAAGCTATCTGTTGAACTTATACTATAATTAAGTGGCGTATAAAATTTAGTATATTATAATTTTCTATTCACGTCATAGCTCTAATATAAAACTATGATGACATTCATTATTTATCTAGTAGGGTTTCAGACAAGGTAATTCTAATGATGTACTTTTGTTTTGATCTGAATCTATTTTTAGGAGTTTTGTTATGTTTCTTAGCATTGGACTGATCGTCTCTTACTAGGTTGCTAGCTACTGCTGCAACCCAAATTCACATATATATTTATTTATGAGAGGCAGCCTGGCCGAGTGGTCCAAGGCACTGGTGTTAGCCACCAGTCTCTTCGGAGGCGTGGGTTCAAATCTTACCGCTGGTATACGATTATGTTTGAAAGACTGCAGTGTGAAAAGACATCGAAAATGCAGTTTTGGGTGGAAAAATTTATTCTCTTTTAGAAATAATTTATTTTAGTTACAAAAGGTTTTTAACCCAATTAATTTCCTTTAAATTGAGCTATTGAACAACCCTCTACGATGTTCCAGTGCCAAGCTATCTCTGGATACAAAAAAAAAGAAAAAAATATCCCGTTTGGGGAGAATAACGTGGTTAAAGTCAATTTTCTTGATTTTCAAGCCAATATATTTCCCTTGCTGTTCAAGCCAAGGGACAGAAAGTTTCCTATACCGGGGTTTCGGACAAGGCGGTTCTAATGGTGTACTTTTTGTTTTGATCTGACTCCTTTTTTAGGAACTATGGGTTTTTATATATCTTAACATTGGACGTGATCGTCTCTTGCTAGGTTGCTAGCTACCGCTGCAACCAGGATAAATTGTCATAATATAAATACTGTAATCTTCACTACAGTGAAGCTGCCTATGCAAGTTAGCATAGGGAATAGTTCGATCTTTATTCTAATAATGATCGATCATTATTTCCTACTATACAATTTTGTAAAGGCAAGAGTTCGTTCTCTATTGTAAAATTTTAATGTAAACTTCATCTATATTATTATGAAACCTGATTACAAACAGAAAAAGCCTACGGCTTTTTCTTCTTTGAAATAGTAAGAGACGAACCTTAAATAATCAAGTAGCTAACTAAATCCAATGTATGCGATTTTAATGATCGTCTTTTAATTTAACAACAACTCGGATCAATAAACATGGGTTAGAGGTCGTTCTTTACTAAAACGTAAAAATCATTGCAAGCTACCGCTGCAGCCCAGATCAAGTTGTCTATATGAGTTATTATTGGCAAGAGTTCGTTCTTTATTATATTGTTTTGATCTGACTCTTTTTTTAGGAATTAGGGGTTTTTATATTTCTTAACATTGGACGTGATAGTCTCTTACTAGGTTGCTAGCTACCGCTGCCACCCGGATTGCTAGCTACCGCTGCAACCCGGATACCACTACATCGAGATACTGTGAAATTACAAACAGGAAAAAGCCTATGGCTTTTTCTTAATTGGAATAGTAAGAGACAATCTGGGTAATACTTATGATAATGACGTCATTGATCAATCTTGATCATGAAATTATATCTGATGAAACTTACATATTCTGCATTTACGATGAACCATATCTATCCTTTTATGTACTTGTAAGCTACCCCTGGAGCCACCGTATATCAGTTACTATTGGCGAGAGATCGTTCTTTACTGTAACTCTTGCTAGGTAGCTAGCTACCGCTGCAACCCGGATTTAGCTACCCCTGGAGCCACTGTATATCAGTTACTATTGGCGAGAGATCGTTCTTTACTGTAATGCAACCCGGATGATTACAAACAGGAAAAAGCCTACGGCTTTTTCTTCTTTGAAATAGTAAGAGACTAGCCTCAAATAATCAAGTAGCGAACTAAATCCAATGTGTGTAATTGGTTTTATTCCAGTGATCGTCTTTTAATGGTAAATTTAATATATTGACCTTAAATATAACTGTGCTAGACTATACTATACGTAAGTGGCCTATAAAAATTAGTATAGGCAAGAGGTCGTTCTTTACTGTAATAGACTTAAAAACCCTAATTCTTTCAATTTTAGTTGTGGCACTTAGATCTTTGCTGTATTTTTAGGAAGAAAATAAACCACAGTAGAGTTCTTGCGGAACTTTTCAACACATTCTGCAACTCTTCGGGTGACTGGAAGAAAGAATAACAGCGTAACGAGCCATTTATTCCTTTCTTCATAGCTCATTGTCCAAAACCTATTATATAACTTTTTCATGTCTTCGTGATCAAACAATTTGCAATTATTAGTGCATTTCTTTGAATCGCACTCTGTGCTTAATGGGAAAGGATGCTTTTTCACTTCCTTTTCACTTTTCCCTTTCTTACTTCTCACTCTCTTTCCGGATAACCAGATCACTTGAACCTGCTGCAGCAGTCTCACTTGTTTGTCTTTCTTGACTTTCATGTTCTGCGGGGGGGGGGGGGGCTCAACTAATGGTTCAACACCTTGTCTTTCTTAAATTTCATGTTCTGCGGGGGGGGGTGTTCCACTGATGGTTCAACACCTTGTCTTTCTTGACTGTCATGTTCTGTGGGGGGGGCAGCTGCACTATTGGTTCAATGCCTTCAATGCAGCTACCATATGTCGTCTGATCGAGAACTATTTGTTGCTCCTGAAAGACAGCAACACTTGTAGCAATCAATTCAGCTTCAATTTCGTCTGGGCACAAGGAATTGTTCATATCTCCAAGGAAAGGATCAATGTTACTACGCAATATTTGGTCTGTCTCCGGTGGCTTTGAGATTAAATCAGACACAACACTAAAAAATGATGGAAAATCTGTATCATTGGAGGCATATTTGACCTGGCTTGCAACAGACATTGGTTCGATCTTACTATATATTTGACCTGACTCTTTTTTTAGGAGTTAGGGGTTTTTATATTTCTTAACATTGGAAGTGATCGTCTCTTACTAGGTTGCTAGCTACCGCTGCTACCCAGATATACATCACTGTGAATATATGGAGGCATAATTGTCCTTTACTTAGTTTCAGCTTAAATTCAATGATCGAGCCTTTATGTAATAATATATTGACCTTAACTATATCTGTACTAGCCTATACTATAGTTAATTGGGCTATAAAATTTAGTATAGGCAAGAGGTCGTTCTTTATTATAATAATACACCTGGACGGTTGAATACCTTTGCTTTTGGTTTTTCTTATATTTGATGCGGTAATCTTCATCATTGTGATAACTCTCCTTGAACTTTTGTTTGGCTGTCTCAATTTTTGCATGTCTATAATCTTCATCATTGTGATAACACATCTTGCTGTTTTGTTTTGCTCTCTCAATTATTAATTCTCGATACGCCTGGTCGGTTGAATACCTTTGTTTTGCTCTCTCAATTATTACTTCTTGATACGCCTGGTCGGTTGAATACCTTTGCTTTTTTCTTTCAAGATACTATCTCTGTTGTTTGTGTAGTACTGTTTTTTCAACTTGCGTATAGCTTGCTTCGATCTAACAATTATCTAATCAAGAATGAGAGAATTTACATCTTTGTCGTTCTTAAGTAGTAATTATGACATCACGGCGTAATGATTTTATTGACGTCATGGCGCAATGATATTATTTCATGACGTCATCAGAAACAACAATATAATTTCGTGTTTTTCTATTCACGTCATAGCTCAAATATAAAACTATGATGACATTCATTATTTATCTAGTAGGGTTCCAGACAAGGTAATTCTAATGATGTACTTTTGTTTTGATCTGACTATTTTTAGGAGTTTTGTTATATTTCTTAGCATTGGACTGATCGTCTCTTACTAGGTTGCTAGCTACTGCTGCAACCCAAATTCACATATATATTTATTTATGAGAGGAAGCCTGGCCGAGTGGTCAAAGGCACTGGTGTTAGCCACCAGTCTCTTCGGAGGCGTGGGTTCAAATCTTACCGCTGGTATGCGATTATGTTTGAAAGACTGCAGTGTGAAAAGACATCGAAAATGCAGTTTTTGGTGGAAAAATTTATTCTCTTTTAGAAATAAATTATTTTAGTTACTATAGATTTTTAACCCAATTAATTTCCTTTAAAATGAGCTATTGAACAACTATCTACGATGTTCCAGTGCCAAGCTATCTCTGGATACAAAAAAAAGAAAAGAGAAAAAAATATCCCGTTTGGGGAGAATAACATGGTTAAAGTCAATTTTCTTGATTTTCAAGCCAATATATTTCCCTTGCTGTTCAAGCCAAGGGACAGAAAGTTTCCTATACAGGGATTTCGGACAAGGCGGTTCTAATGGTGTACTTTTTGTTTTGATTTGACTCCTTTGTTAGGAACTATGGGTTTATATATTTCTTAACATTGGACGTGATTGTCTTTTACTGGGTTGCTAGCTACCGCTGCAACCCGGATTAGCTACCGCTCAAACCAAGATTTCTCATTTAACATCCTTACAACTTGCATTGATCTTGCAAGCTGTTTCATTTTCCTTTCAAATTTGTATCCTTAAATTTATTTTCAATACCCAATTTTAGATAAATAATCACCATAACTTTCTACTCTAATTGCAGCTTCAGGTGGTGGGCAGTTTGTCACATCATACAGAGCTATAATATACAATTGTTTCAGCTTCATTCCATGAAAGCCACTTTGTCCCTTTTTGGCCCGGACAACACCATGATCCCTTGAGAGGTAAAAATACTTCGTTTCCTCCCATCGTAATACCGTTCTCAGAAAACTCATCTGAGTCAATGTTGATACAAACGCTTTCAATTCAGCTGCTGTGGCAGAAAATCCCCTAGACTTGGCCAAAACTGAACCATCAACATCAATAATAGCAGCTTCTGAAATACCTTTTGATAGCAATTGACTTTAATATGATCAATCCAAGATGTCATCTTGATAATTATTCAATTTAATAATATATTTTCACTCCATAAATCGACGTAACGAGTCACTTCAAGCAAAAGGAAAACCAAACTAATTTTAAAACTTTTAGGTAGTTTTCTGGTTTGAATTGGAAAATAAAAATAATTGCTCAGGCGCCATAAATATTTTTGCAGTTTGCAATTAAACAAAATTATTTTATTTAAAATTTTAAGGAATTATTCTAGTTTTAATTGACGAACCAGATTTTCTTTGCGTCAAGTAGTTAGAATCCAACAAAAAACAAAACTAATTTATATTTTTTTTGGTTCTTTTCTGGTTTGAATTAAAAAAAAAAATAAAATTATTGCTCAGACGTCTTAAATAGTTTTGCAGTTTGCAGCTAAATAAAATTATTTTATTTAAAATTTTTTGGAATTAATCTATTTTCAGTTGACAAATCACTTTTTTTTATACAACCCTAAAAGAGAATTAGATTTTTTACTAAGACCATAAAAGAATTACTGCATTTTACATAAATATATGTACATGCTTTTTATAATGTTGAAAATACCAATTCTATTTTCATTTGCAATAGGATGTTAATAACATTAGCTACTACAGGTATATCTGATGATTCCTGATGTTATATATAAATAAAAACGTATTGAAAAACACCATTTATAATGTCTATATCGGTCCTTTATGTAACCCCTTTTTTCGAAAATAGAGCAAATTTTCCCAGGCTCGTGACTTTTGATAGTTACAAGCAAACTTGATGAAATTTATATATTTAAAATAAGCATAAAAATTCAATTCTTTTGATGTTTCTATTGGTATTAAAATTCCGTTTCCTTAGAGTTTCGGTTACTATTGAGACGAGTCGCTCTTACCAAACAATTCGTTACATTTACCCTATCGATCCCTTATGTATGATCTCCTAAAGATCGTCCTTTAATATAACAACCCGGATTCCATAAGAGCAATATATATGCTCTTTTTAGTGCCCTTTTTAGGCTAGTGCCCTTTTTAATAGTCGAAAGTGATTAGAGGGCAACTAGCCCCCAACGCTTCTTTTTTCCGAATGCATTCGATAAAAATTTTGAGATAGCCATTAAGTTAAAAATTGTTCAAAAGTCAGATAAGAAAAACTCAGGTGTCGACACGACCCCCCCCCCCCCCAGGGCCCAGGGGCAAGCGTCAAAAGTTTTGTCCTGGGGCATATTTGGTTGTTATGAAAGGGTTACTCGTATAAACTTCAGAAACGTAATTTCCTGGAGAGAGGGGTGTTCAAGCCCGGTACCCACATCACCTTCTGGATAATCTTAGTCACCTCCCACCTCCTGGAGAGCCTCGCTAATCATAACTTTTCTTTATTTTGTCTTTGTTCCAACAATTGTGTTCGTTACGAACATTGTGAATACAAAAGCGTTTCTAATTCTTGGTTGTTTTGTTTTGTGTTTTTTCAGTCTTAACTACATGCAAAATAATCCCTCTACAAATCCTAATTATTGTATTTGTTATTTATTATTGCTATTTTATTGTTATTTATTGTTGTTATTTATTATTGTATTTGTTATTTATTATTATTGGTTTCCGTTATTTGTTACATCTGAATTATTTTAGATCTCGCCTCTGCGGGGACTGCAGTGTTCTTTGGTGATCTCTACAGGTTTCTGAGGAATTTAAAAAGGAATAGTTCGCAAAGAGATATGTTCGAACTCAAAACGAACAGGAATCTCCTTAACCACGATAACAAGTCCAAACGATATGGCTATGTTATTACATTCTATAATACTTTCTGTTGAGAATTAAGTAGTAGTGGACCGATTAAAATAAAATAAAATAATTGAATAAAATGAAATAAATTTCATTTTATTCGGAAAATCTATTGGCATATTTATGCCGAAAAATAATTCTGTCTTATCGATAATTAAATTCAATTGTAATGTGCTATATAAAACTATGCTTTTTAAAGACACTCATCCTTACCGAAATTTATTTTTTACCAAAACTATTCCAATTATCTATGACGTCATTCAAATGAAGAAATGATTTTTTGTACTAGATTTAGAAAAGCTGCCCATGTGACTGCGTGAGGAATGTCCAGATACATCATCAAAACTTGAATCATCTCAGTAATGCTAAAAGTTCCGACTAGGACGATAATATACTGGCCAAAGTCCACCACTAAGATTAAATGCAATTATGAAGATTTCCAAGAAATAAGTTTTTGAGATACCTTCAGAAATGTTGATTATCAGTTACAACCCCAGTAAGTAAACATTAGGGTTTGGTATTTAAGTTTTAATCCAACTCTTTCTTTTAAATCTAATGACGCCATCAATGAGTATTTTCTTCATATGGCAAATGGTCTTTGATTGGATAATGCAGTTTACATAATAATTTTAGCGATTAAGCCAAAAAAGAAAATTTTGGTTCCAGGAGTTTCGGTTACTATTGAGACAAGCAGCTATTATTACTATAGAGTTTATTACCATGAACTGTTTGATTGCTTAAAAATTCAAATATCTTTGAAAAGACTGCAGTATGAAAATACATAAAAAATGCAATTTTTTTGACAAAATTGATTCTACTTTAAAAAGTATTTTATTTTTAATTACAAAAGGCACTAGATGTTGCAATTGCCTTTAAAATGAGCTATTATACAGCTCTCTATGATTTTCCAGTGCCCAGCTAGCTGAGGAGGAAAAAAAAGCGGAAAGAAAAAAAATATCCCGTTTGTGGAGAATAACGTGGTAAAAGTCAATTTTCTTGATTTTCAAGCCAATATATTTTCTTTGTTATTCAAGCCAAAGGGCGGTAAGTTTCCTTTATAGAGGATTCGGACAAGGCGGTTCTAATGGTCTACTTTTTGTTTTGATCTGACTCTTTTTTTAGGAGTTGGGGGGTTTTATATTTCTTAACATTGGAGGTGATCGTCTCTTACTTGGTTGCTAGCTACCGCTGCAACCCGGATAATAAAATCACTAACCTATACTATAATTAAGTGGCGTATAAAATTTAGTATAGGCAAGAGGTCGATCTTTATTATTACTTTCAAAAGGCATTTGTTTCAAGTCATCTTGTCAATAGATTATGCCAGTTAATACTGTCGTTCTTTACTGTATATATGTTTGAAAGACTGCAGTGTGAAAAGACATCAAAATGCAGTTTTCGGTGGAAAAATTTATTCTCTTTTAGAAATAATTTATTTTAGTTACTATAGATTTTTAACCCAATTAATTTCCTTTAAAATGAGCCATTGAACAACTCTCTACGATGTTCCAGTGCCAAGCTATCTGTGGAAAAGAAAGAAAAAAGAAAAAAAGAAAAAAATATCCCGTTTAGGCAGAATGCTGTAGTAGCGGCCAGTTTTCTTGATTTTCAAGCCAATATATTTCCCTTGCTGTTCTAGCCAAGGGACTGAAAGTTTCCTATACAGGGGTTTCGGACAAGGCGGTTCTAATGGTGTTCTTTTGAATTTGATCTGACTCCTTTTTTAGGAACTATGGGTTTTTATATTTCTTAACATTGGACATGATCGTCTCTTACTAGGTTGCTAGCTACCGCTGTAACCCGGAAAAACTTTAGCGATTCTAAACTTAAAAACTAACTCAGTCCAATATATGCAATGGTGTGCTTTTCTAATGATCGTCCTTTAATATAAACTATGGACTAAAGTTCGTTCTTTAATGTAAAAATTCAATGATCGAGCCTTTATGTAACCCGGATTAAAAAATTATTATCATATCTTATATGTAACTTTTATATGTAACTTTTTATATGTATAATCATATCTTATATGTAACTTTTATCATATCTAATATGTTATTTTTAACTTTTATACTATTTTAAAGATGAAAAAGCCTACGGCTTTTTCATCTTTTAAATAGTAAGAGACGAAACTCAAACAATCAAGTAGCTAACTAAGTCCAATGTATGGAATGGTTTGTTATTTCAGTGATCGTCTTTTAATGTAAAAATATAAATACTGTAATCTTAACTATAGTGAAGTTGCGTATGCAAGTTAGTATAGGGAAGAGTTTGATCTTTATTATAAATTAGTGAAAAAATTTATTCTCGTTTAGAAATAATTTATTTTAGTTACAAAAGATTTTTAACCCAATTAATTTCCTTTAAAATGAGCCATTGAACAACTCTCTACGTTCTTCCAGTGCCAAGCTATCTGTTGAATTACTAACCTATACTATAATTAAGTGGCGTATAAAATTTAGTATTGGCAAGAGGTCGTTCTTTATTATAATTTTTTAAGAGTTATGGGTTACTTTAGATTTTATTATGGGGCCTGATCGTTTCTTACTAGGTTGCTAGCTAGCGCTGCAACCCAGAGCAACTATAATCTTATTTTATTTACTGTAATTACTATGGGGCGTGATCGTCTCTTACTAGGTTGCTAGCTACCGCCGCAACCCGGATTCCAGTAACTATGGGCTATAGTTCGTCCTTTAATATAATATTTAAGACACTATGGGCTAGAGTTTGCTCTTTATTATAAAATTAATGTAATAAATATAAATGAGCCACAGGGTTCAGTTTCTCTGGGCTTGAGTTTGTTCTTTACTATGTTATTACTAACTTTTAGTCTCCTTATGGGTTTTTCTATTCACTCTTTACTTTAAACATATCGATTCTTTATGTAATATGATTACAAACAGGAAAAAGCCTACGGCTTTTTCTTCTTTGAAATAGTAAGAGACGAACCTCAAACAATTCAGTAGCTAACTAAGTCTGATGCGTGCAATGTTTTGTTATTCCAATGATCGTCTTTTAATGTAAAAATGAGCCATTGAACAACTCTCTACGATGTTCCAGTGCCAAGCTATCTGTGGAAAAGAAAAAAAAAGAAAAGAGAAAAAAATATCACGTTTGGGGAGAATAACGTGGTTAAAGTCAATTTTCTTGATTTTCAAGCCAATATATTTCCCTTGCTGTTCAAGCCAAGGGACAGAAAGTTTCCTATACAGGGGTTTCGGACAAGGCGGTTCTAATGGTGTACTTTTTGTTTTGATCTGACTCCTTTGTTAGGAACTATGGGTTTTTATATTTCTTAACATTGGACGTGATCGTCTCTTACTAGGTTGCTAGCTACCGCTGCAACCCGGATATAACCTATAATGATGTATAATATAAATACTGTAATCTTAACTATAATGAAGTTGCGTATGCAAGTTAGTATAGGGAAGAGTTCGATCTTTATTATAACATTGGACGTGATCGTCTCTTACTAGGTTGCTAGCTACCGCTGCAACCCGGATTACTGTAACATCGTTCTTTACTCAGGCAGTGCTAGCGCGCTGTCTATGATAATAAACTGATTACACACAGGAAAAAGCCTACGGCTTTTTCTTCTTTGAAATAGTGAGAGACGAGTCTCGAGCAATCAAGTAGCTAGCTAATTCCAATGTATGCAATTGTTTGTTATTCCAATGATCGTCTTTTATTGTAATATTATACAGCTCCCTATGATTTTCCAGTGCCCAGCTAGTTGAGGAGAAAAATCAAGCGGAAAGAAAAAAATATCCCGTTTGTGGAGAATAACGTGGTTAAAGTCAATTTTCTTGATTTTCAAGCCAATATATTTTCTTTGTTATTCAAGCCAAAGAGTGATAAGTTTCCTTAATAGGGGATTTGGACAAGGTGGTTCAAATGGTGTAATTTTTGTTTTGATCTGACTCTTTTCTCAGAAGTTAGGGGTTTTAATATTTCTTAACATTGGACGTAATCGTCTCTTACTAGGTTGCTAGCTACCGCTGCAACCCGGATTGCTAGCAACCACTGCAACCCGGATGTTTTTCTGCAACCCGGACGAGAGCTATTATACAGCTCTCTATGATTTTCCAGTGCCCAGCTAGCTGAGATGAAAAATCAAGCGGAAAGAAAAAAATATCCCGTTTGTGGAGAATAACGTGGTAAAAGTCAATTTTCTTGATTTTCAAGCCAATATATTTTCTTTGTTATTCAAGCCAAAGGGCGGTAAGTTTCCTTAATAGGGGTTTCGGACAAGGTGGTTCTAATGGTATACTTTTTGTTTTGATCTGACTCTTTTTTTAGGATATAGGGGTTTTATATTTCTTTACATTGGAGGTGATCGTCTCTTACTAGGTTGCTAGCTACCGCTGCAACCCGGATTTTATATTCCTTAACATTTGACGTGATCGTCTCTTACTAGGTTGCTAGCTACCGCTGCAACCCGAATCGTAGTTCAATTACTATAGGCTATAGTTGGTTCTTTAGTATAATTTTTTTGTTAAAACCCCCAAAACATTACTGCATTTTAAATAATAATGGATAATTATATAAAATGAAACCGTATTGACAAACACCATTTATGATGAACTATATCGTTTCTTTATGTAAAACTCTATAATCTTCGAATATTTGAACCTTTTATAATTTATAATGATGTATAATATAAATACTGTAATCTTAACTATATTAACTATAGTGAAGTTGCGTATGCAAGTTAGTATAGGGAAGAGTTCGATCTTTATTATAATAGCTCTCACCCAGCAGGCTTGAGTTCAATTTCCGTATGGGAAATTTTTACTTATGATGATTTCTTAAGGAACATAATTAAAATTTCTTAATGTAATAAAAATAATTTGTTTTAATTAAAAAAGGTTTTTAACCCCATTAATTTCCTTTAAAATGAGCCATTGAACAACTCTCTACGATGTTCCAGTGCCAAGCTATCTGTTGAATTACTAAACTATACTATAATTAAGTGGCGTATAAAATTTAGTATAGGCTAGAGGTCGTTCTTTATTATAAAAACTATGACGACATTCAATATTTATCTAGTAGGGTTTCAGACAAGGTAATTCTAATGATGTACTTTTGTTTTGATCTGACTCTATTTTTAGGAGTTTTGTTATATTTCTTAGCATTGGACTGATCGTCTCTTACTAGATTGCTAGCTACTGCTGCAACCCGGATTCACATATATATTATTTATGAGAGGCAACCTGGCCGAGTGGTCCAAGGCACTGGTGTTAGCCACCAGTCTCTTTGGAGGCGTGGGTTCAAATTTTACCGCTGGTAAACGATTATGTTTGAAAGACTGCAGTGTGAAAAGACATCGAAAATGCAGTTTTTGGTGGAAAAATTTATTCTCTTTTAGAAATAATTTATTTTAGTTACAAAAGGTTTTTAACCCAATTAATTTCCTTTAAAATGAGCTATTGAACAACCCTCTACGATGTTCCAGTGCCAAGCTATCTCTGGAAACAAAGAAAAAAAAAAAAGAAAAAAATATCCCGTTTAGGAAGAATGTTGTAGTAGCTGCCACTTTTCTTGATTTTCAAGCCAATATATTTCCCTTTCTGTTCAAGCCAAGGGACAGAAAGTTTCCTATACAGGGGTTTCGGACAAGGCGGTTCTAATGGTGTACTTTTTGTTTTGATCTGACTCCTTTTTTAGGAACTATGGGTTTTTATATTTCTTAACATTGGACGTGATCGTCTCTTACTAGGTTGCTAGCTACCGCTGCAACCCGGATATAGGTCATAAATAAAGATAATATGATCAGGGTTCAGTTTCTTTGGACTTGAGTTCGTTTTTTAACTATAAATACAGACAGGAAAAAGCCTACGGCTTTTTCTTCTTTTAAATAGTAAGAGACGAAACTCAAACAATCAAGTAGCTAACTAAGTCCAATGTATGGAATGGTTTTTTATTTCAGTGATCGTCTTTTAATGTAAATTTACTAACCTATACTATAGTTAAGTGGCCTATATAATTTAGTATAGGCAAGAGGTCGTTCTTTATTATAAAAAAGCCTACGGCTTTTTCTTCTTTTAAATAGTAAGAGACGAAACTCAAACAATCAAGTAGCTAACTAAGTCCAATGTATGGAATGGTTTGTTATTTCAGTGATCGTCTTTTAATGTAAATACTGATGGAAATTACATAATCCCTATTTATGTTTTAGTTAACATGGGCAAGGTGTCGTTCTTTATTGTAAAAATAGTAAGAGACGAAACTCAAACAATCAAGTAGCTAACTAAATCCAATGTATGGAATGGTTTGTTATTTCAGTGATCGTCTTTTAATCTAAAAATATAAATACTGTAATCTTAACTATAGTGAAGTTGCATATGCAAGTTAGTATAGGGAAGAGTTTGATCTTTATTACACAAGCCAAGGGACAGAAAGTTTACTATACAGGGGTTTCGGACAAGGCGGTTCTAATGGTGTACTTTTTGTTTTGATCTGACTCCTTTGTTAGGAACTATGGGTTTTTATATTTCTTAACATTGGACGTGATCGTCTCTTACTAGGTTGCTAGCTACCGCTGCAACAACCGCTGCAACCCGGATTTTATTTACTATGGGCTGAAGTTCGTTCTTTACTGTAACTTTTTTAAATTGTATGTCCGCTTTGCCGGAATATATTTTGTTATTTTTTTTGTATTTATCTAGGTCTGGATATATGTTTAGTAGATAATGATTTTTTTTGCCACCGCCACCCTCTACCGTCACATACATTAACTTTTATTGATGATGGTTAGAGATATCGTTTTTCCTCCTGGGAACAGCAATGTCCTGCAACTTGAAAGTCGAAGGGTTGATTTTTCCAGCCAGTTTAATGAAAGGATAAATAGAAATTTAGATATTAATGCCACTGAGATTTTCACAAATGAACCATCAAGGTATATTTTTAAAGAAGGGGCACTACCCATGTATTGTGGTAGGGGCCATTTTGGCCTTAACATTTTTCATTTGAATTGTCAGAGATTGAATTCTGCGCATAATTTTTTATCGGAACTAATAAATACTAATGTCTTTCAGGTGATCGCTTTAACTGAAACGGTTAACGGTGGTTAAATGATAATAACTCGCAATTACTACATATCCCTGGTTATAATTTATATGTAAGGAATCGCGAGTATTACCAACATGGAGGCCTATCAGCTTACATTCAGGCTGATTATAAGGCATCAATAAGAGAAGATCTTACAATATATAGAGAGAAAGTTTGCGAGTGTTTTGTTTTACATATAACTAGAGAGAATTTGAATTTTTGTATTGTTGTAGTATATAGACCTCCACAGAGCCTGCTCCAAGACTTTATGGACCTATTTGAAGAACAATTAATGAAACTTCCAATTAACTCTATGCCATGTTTTATTATGGGGGACTTTAATATTGACCTTATAGATCAGTCATCTGCTAGCACTGAATTTATTAATAGAAGTTTATCTAATGGGTTTCATCCTTGTATAAATGTTTTAATTACAAAAGGTTTTTAACCCCATTAATTTCCTTTAAAATGAGCCATTGAACAACTCTCTACGATGTTCCAGTGCCATGCTATCTGTGGAATTACTAACCTATGCTATAATTAAGTTGCGTATAAAATTTAGTATAGGTAAGAGGTCGTTCTTTATTATAATGTTTGGCTGTCTGAATTTTTGCATGTCTATAATCTTCATCATTGTGATAACACATCTTGCTGTTTTGTTTGATTACTTCTCGATACGCCTGGTCGGTTGAATACCTTTGTTTTGCTCTCTCAATTATTACTTCTCGATACACCTGGTCGGTTGAATACCTTTGCTTTTTTCTTTTCAAGTTACTATCTCTGTTGTTTGTGTAGTACTCTTTCTTCAACTTGCGTATAGCCTGCTTTGATCTAACCATTATTCTAATCAAGAATGAGAGAATTTTCAGTTTTTTCTTTCCTTATATACTAATTATGACGTCACTCTATTCACGTCATAGCTCTAATATAAAACTATGATGACGTTCATTATTTATCTAGTAGGGTTTCAGACAAGGTATTTCTAATGATGTACTTTTGTTTTGATCTGACTCTATTTTTAGGAGTTTTGGGTTTTTATATTTCTTAGCATTGGACTGATCGTCTATTACTAGGTTGCTAGCTACTGCTGCAACCCAAACTCACATATATATTTATTTATGAGAGACAGCCTGGCTGAGTGGTCCAAGGCACTGGTGTTAGCCACCAGTCTCTTCAGAGGCGTGGGTTCAATTCTTACCGCTGGTATACGATTATGTTTGAAAGACTGCAGTGTGAAAAGACATCAAAATGCAGTTTTTGGTGGAAAAATCCCATTTAGTATACTGGAAACAAAGAAAAGAGAAAAAAAATACCCCGTTTAGGCAGAATGTTGTAGTAGCTGCCACTTTTCTTGATTTTTTAGTACTGATTTTTTAACTTGTGTGTAGCTTGCTTTGATCTAACCATTATGTATTCATGAATGAGACCATTTCCAGTTTTGACGTTTCTTATATAGTAATTATGACGTCACTGCATTAAAAATACAGTTTTTATTGGAAAAATTTATTCTCTTTTAGAAATAATTTATTTTAGTTACTATAGATTTTTAACCCAATTAATTTCCTTTAAAATGAGCTATTGAACAACCCTCTACGATGTTCCAGTGCCAAGCTATCTCTGGATACAAAAAAGAAAAAAAAAAGAAAAAAATATCTCGTTTGGGGAGAATAACGTGGTTAAAGTCAATTTTCTCGATTTTCAAGCCAATATATTTCCCTTGCTGTTCAAGCCAAGGGACAGAAAGTTTCCTATACAGGGGTTTCGGACAAGGCGGTTCTAATGGTGTACTTTTTGTTTTGATCTGACTCCTGCTTTAGGAGCTATGGGTTTTTATATTTCTTAACATTGGACGTGATCGTCTCTTACTAGGTTGCTAGCTACCGCTGCAACCCGGATGGTGAAATAATAATATGCATATGGTTCTTAAATCATTCTTCTTTATGGTCCGATTTGGTCTAGTGGCTAGGATAGTTAACTTTCACTTAGGAGGACCGGGTTCGATTCCCGGTGTGGGAAAATTTTTAACTCTATAATCTTCGAACATTCGAACCTTTTATAATTTATAATGATGTATAATATAAATACTGTAATCTTCACTATAGTGAAGTTGCCTATGAAGGTTAGTATAGGGAAGAGTTCGATCTTTATTATAATTTCAGCCATCTCTACAGCCATGATACTATTGGAAATTACATAATCCCTATTTATGTTTAGTTACCATGGGCAAGGTGTCGTTCTTTATTGTATAAACTTTAGCGATTCTAAACTGAAAAACTAACTCAGTCCAATATATGCAATGGTGTGCTTTTCTAATGATGGTCCTTTAATATAAACTATGGACTAAAGTTCGTTCTTTAATGTAATAAAGCAATCAAGTAGCTATCTAAGTCCAATGTATGCAGTGGTATGTTATTCCAATGATCGTATTTTAATGTAATTTTCTTGATTTTCAAGCCAATATATTTCCCTTGCTGTTCAAGCCAAGGGACAGAAAGTTTACTATACAGGGGTTTCGGACAAGGCGGTTCTAATGGTGTACTTTTTGTTTTGATCTGACTCCTTTTTAGGAGCTATGGGTTTTTATATTTCTTAACATTTGACGTGATCGTCTCTTACTAGGTTGCTAGCTACCGCTGCAACCCGGATAACTGATGTGTCAAAAGTAAGGTTGCAAGTCGAAGATTTTGTTTTGGCCTTATTATAATTGGTATGGTGAAATAATAATATGCATATGGCTCTTAAATCATACTTCTTTATGGTCCCATATGGTCTAGTGGCTAGGATAGTTAACTTTCACTTAACAGGCTCGGGTTCGATTCCCGGTGTGGGAAAATTTTAACTCTATAATCTTCAAACATTTGAACCTTTTATAATTTATAATGATGTATATAAATACTGTAATCTTAACTATATTGAAGCTGCCTATGCAAGTTAGTATAGGAAAGAGTTCGATCTTTATTATATATCTTTTCAATTTAAAATTTAAAAAAGAAACTTGTTTATTTACATTCTAGCTAAAATAATGAAGATAATATGAATGAACCACAGTGTTCAGTTTCTTTGGACTTGAGCTCGTTTTTTAACTATAAATACAAACAGGAAAAAGCCTACGGCTTTTTCTTCTTTTAAATAGTAAGAGACGAAACTCAATCAATCAAGTAGCTAACTAAGTCCAATGTATGGAATGGTTTGTTATTTCAGTGATTGTCTTTTAATGTAAAAATATAAATACTGTAATCTTAACTATAGTGAAGTTGCGTATGCAAGTTAGTATAGGGAAGAGTTCGATCTTTATTATAATACTATTGAGACGAGTCGCTCTTACTATACAGTTCGTTACCACGAACTGTTTTATTCAGCCATCTCATCTCTACTGCCTTGACACCGATTTAACATAATTCCGATCTATAATTAACTAGATCCATCCTTCTTTTACAGTTCTTTTCGTAGTTTAATTTAATTGCTAGTGTTTGTTGAGTTTTTTTTTGTTTTTTGTTTTTCTTTTTTATTATTATGTACTCCACTTGTACTACTTTTTGTTAGTGGTGGGTAATAAATATTGATTAATTGATTGATTAGTCTAATGGCGTGCTTTGTAGTTCAATTATTATAGGCTATAGCTCGTTCATTAATATAATTTTAGAAATAATTTATTTTAGTTACTATAGATTTTTAACCCAATTAATTTCCTTTAAAATGAGCTATTGAACAACCCTCTACGATGTTCCAGTGCCAAGCTATCTCTGGATACAAAAAAAAAGAAAAAAATATCCCTTTTGACGAGAATAACGTGGTTAAAGTCAATTTTCTTGATTTTCAAGCCAATATATTTCCATTGCTGTTCAAGCCAAGGGACAGAAAGTTTCCTATACAGGGGTTTCGGACAAGGCGGTTCTAATGGTGTACTTTTTGTTTTGATCTGACTCCTTTTTTAGGAGCTATGGGTTTTTATATTTCTTAACATTGGACGTGATCGTCTCTTACTAGGTTGCTAGCTACCGCTGCAACCCGGATTAGATATTACGACATGTCACTTATTACGTCATATATGGTTATTAGTAGATAATCGGTAAAATATTCGTTCTTTATTATAATCATATGCATATGGCTCTTAAATCATACTTCTTTATGGTTCCATATGGTCTAGTGGCTAGGATAGTTAACTTTCACTTAACAGGCTCGGGTTCGATTCCCGGTGTGGGAAAATTTTTAACTCTATAATCTTCGAACATTTGAACCTTTTATAATCTATAATGATGTATAATATAAATACTGTAATCTTAACTATAGTGAAGTTGCGTATGCAAGTTAGTATAGGGAAGAGTTCGATCTTTATTATAATTTCCAGTGCCCAGCTAGCTGAGCAGAAAGAAAAAGCGGAAAGAAAAAAATATCCCGTTTGTGGAGAATAACGTGGTAAAAGTCAATTTTCTTGATTTTCAAGCCAATATATTTTCTTTGTTATTCAAGCCAAAGGGAGGTAAGTTTCCTTTATAGAGGATTCGGACAAGGCGGTTCTAATGGTGTACTTTTTGTTTTGATCTGACTCTTTTTTTAGGAGTTGGGGGGTTTTATATTTCTTGACATTGGAGGTGATCGTCTCTTACTAGGTTGCTAGCTACCGCTGCAACCCGGATATGAGCAAAAGTTCGTTCTTTATTATAACTGTTTGAAAATTTTTTTCGAAAATTATTTTTTCTCTTTTTCAAGCCAACACGGTGGTTTAAGTCTCCTGAACAGATTATTGGCAATATTGATAACAAAAAGGAAAAAGCCTACGGCTTTTTCTTCTTTGAAATAGTAAAAGATTAGCCTAAAAAAATCAAGTAACTAACTAAGTCCAATGTATGCTATGGTCCAATTCCTTATATAATTTTTTGTGTATTAACGAAATTCTTATTATGTCTTATATTTAACTTTTATATCATAACAATTTGATAGTCTAATGGTAAGCGTACCTACCTTCACGTAGGAGACCAGGGTTCAATTTCCCGTCCCAAGAGACGATGCTTTCTTAGCTTTTATTTACTATGTGCCTTGGTTTGTGCTTTACTAGGTTTCAGTCGTATTCGGTGAAACTTACATAGTGCAAACTTATATGCTGTTTTTCTCTTTTAATTTGCAATTCAGCTATAAATAAAACCATATCATAACTATATCCTTAACTATATTATTGACCTTAAATATAACTGTACTAGCAAATACTATAGTTAAGTGGTCGTTAAAATTTAGAATAGACAAGAGGTCGTTCTTTATTATAAATTTATAATAATAATTAATTTTGCTAATTACAAAAGGTTTCTATATACAGCAGTTTCCTTAAAAATAAGCCATTACACAGCTCTTTACTATGACAACGAACCGTTTGATTTAATACTTAAGTTACAATGGGTTAAAGTTCGTTCCTTATTGTAATTACATTTTGATACTGCCTTATATACGCTATTAATGAAACAGTTCAAGACAGGAAAATGTGGAGCTAGTGCCCTTAGAGAACGCAAATAGCTCTGACATCCCTCATTTGGGCTACAGTATAACGAATGCCCATGCTTTCTTGTGTCCCTGTAATTGATTTCACAATAATCCAAGCCGCCAAGGTAGAAATTAACCACTTTGTCAGTTGAAAATTTTAATGCTATATTGTTTTCAAGGATATCAAAAAGAATTTGACATAATTCAATATCCGTCGGATAGAGCTTGCAGATATCAGGGTGACATTGCCAAGTAACCTGCTGCCCAATTTTTGGTTTTGAATTTTTACTCAGATTGTTATAGGTGACTTCAGCCATCATAATTTCCTTGTCAGATCTAGTTTTAGAGCATTTTTCAATAGTTGTCTCGTACTTTTCAGGACAGTGTGTTCTACTACACAGAGAATTTTTTGCCAAATATTCAGTAGAACTAAACGAACTGTTTAAAACACAGTTAGAAATGCTTTTTTCTTGAGTCGGTGTTCCAGGAATTTGTTCTAAATCATTAGTCTTACAAACACATTTACTAATAACCCTAACAGGCTCGTTTTCGCCATAATTGAAAAACATTGCTTTTCCTTCGCTGTTGATAGGTATGCTTGTATATATATTTTTATTGCTGCTACATAAACTGCAATTGCTCCTTCCAAAATTAATATACGAATTTTCTAAGAAGTACGCCTCCGTATATTCACTGTGTTGTCGAACATTTTCCATTGCATCTATAAACTGTTCCGCAGTTGCCAATCCATACCTTGGAAGCTTTTCGTTAAACTGACAACATTTCTTTTGGATATTGCCATGAAGCTTTGCCAAAGCATTTCTAGCCGACTTTTCAACAGCATCCGCTCTTTCAAAGAGAATTTTAATCTGTAATTTCGAATACTTTTCGTGATCCCGATAAAACATGCGTAAAATGTTTCTCAATTTACAAAGATCAGCCTGCATTTTTGCCATCTTCTTGTATTTCTGAATGTAATTTTTCCCTTTGTCCTTATGCGTTCTTCGGTACAACCTCGCAGAGAATTTAATTTTTTCATTATAGCTTTTGTCACCCCAGTATCTACCCATTATTCTGGTAGCAACTTTTTTCTTATGTTTGTTTCGGTAATCTATATCGTTATCATACCGTTCCTTGCTCTTTTGTTTCGCTGTCTCAATTTTCCCTTCTCGATACCCCTGATCCGTAAGATACCTCTGTTTTGCTCTGTCATATTTCATTTTCTTAAATCCTGGATCACAAGACATCTTAGTAGCAATCCTTACGCGTGCTCGAGCTTTATTGCGTTTGGTGGCATTTTTATCTCTTTTGAATAAACTTTTCTTATATTTCAGGATGTTAGCTTTATTTTTTGTGTAGTAAAGTTTTCTATTAGTAGAAATTTGGATTGTTCTATTTTGATATTGTTTTTGGTTATTCTTTCTTTTTTTCCACTCGCGTGAGACCATATTTTTTCAAGATTTAAAATTATTAAGCACACAAAATCCCGTGTCGAGTATCTAAAACCTAGCATAAAACAAAACTAATTTTAAAATTTTCAGGTATTTATCTTGTTTGAATTACAAAATTAGTATTATTGGTTAGACACCATAAATATTTTTGCAGTTTAAATAATAAGTTTAGTGATTCTGGACTGAAAACTAAAATAATTGCAATTATGAGACAATAATATGGAGATATGTACTTTACGGGTTACAGGATACAATAATAAATTTGAACTGAGATGAAAAAAAAATTTCTTCCAGGAGACAAAAAGCAAAACTAATTTTAGAATTTTCATGTATTTTTGTTGTTTAAATTAAAAAATTACTATTACTGATTAGGCATCATAAATATTTTTGCAGTTTACATAATAATTTTAGCGATTAAGCCAAAAAAGAAAATTTTGGTTCCAGGAGTTTCGGTTACTATTGAGACAAGTAGCTATTATTACTATAGAGTTCATTACATGGACTGTTTTATTGCTTCAAAATTCAAATATCTTTGAAAAGACTGCAGTATGAAAATACATCAAAAATGCAATTTTTTTGACAAAATTGATTCTACTTTAAAAAGTATTTTATTTTTAAATACAAAAGTGACTAGATGTTGCAATTTCCTTTAAAATGAGCTATTATACAGCTCTCTATGATTTTCCAGTGCCCAGCTAGCTGAGCAGAAAGAAAAAGCGGAAAGAAAAAAATATCCCGTTTGTGGAGAATAACGTGGTAAAAGTCAATTTTCTTGATTTTCAAGCCAATATATTTTCTTTGTTATTCAAGCCAAAGGGAGGTAAGTTTCCTTTATAGAGGATTCGGACAAGGCGGTTCTAATGGTGTACTTTTTGTTTTGATCTGACTCTTTTTTTAGGAGTTGGGGGGTTTTATATTTCTTGACATTGGAGGTGATCGTCTCTTACTAGGTTGCTAGCTACCGCTGCAACCCGGAAAACTTTGATCTAACCATTATGTATTCATGAATGAGACCATTTACAGTTTTGACGTTTCTTATATAGTAATTATGACGTCACTGCATCAAAAATACAGTTTTTATTGGAAAAATTTATTCTCTTTTAGAAATAATTTATTTTAGTTACAAAAGGTTTTTAACCCAATTAATTTCCTTTAAAATGAGCTATTGAACAACCCTCTACGATGTTCCAGTGCCAAGCTATCTCTGGAAAAGAAAGAAAAAAAAAAAGAAAAAAATATCTCGTTTGGGGAGAATAACGTGGTAAAAGTCAATTTGCTTGATTTTCAAGCCAATATATTTCCTTGCTGTTCAAGCCAAGGGACAGAAAGTTTCCTATACAGGGGTTTCGGACAAGGCGATTCTAATGGTGTACTTTTTGTTTTGATCTGACTCCTGCTTTAGGAGCTATGGGTTTTTATATTTCTTAACATTGGACGTGATCGTCTCTTACTAGGTTGCTAGCTACCGCTGCAACCCGGATTTCCTTTAAAATGAGCCATTACACAGCTCTTTATTATGACAACGAACTGTTTGATTTAATACTTAAGTTACTATGGGTTCAGTTCGTTCCTTATTGTAATACTCTTTCTTCAACTTGCGTATAGCCTGCTTTGATCTAACCATTATTCTAATCAAGAATGAGAGAATTTTCAGTTTTTTCTTTCCTTATATACTAATTATGACGTCACTCTATTCACGTCATAGCTCTAATATAAAACTATGATGACGTTCATTATTTATCTAGTAGGGTTTCAGACAAGGTATTTCTAATGATGTACTTTTGTTTTGATCTGACTCTATTTTTAGGAGTTTTGGGTTTTTATATTTCTTAGCATTGGACTGATCGTCTATTACTAGGTTGCTAGCTACTGCTGCAACCCAAATTCACATATATATTTATTTATGAGAGGCAGCCTGGCTGAGTGGTCCAAGGCACTGGTGTTAGCCACCAGTCTCTTCAGAGGCGTGGGTTCAATTCTTACCGCTGGTATACGATTATGTTTGAAAGACTGCAGTGTGAAAAGACATCAAAATGCAGTTTTTGGTGGAAAAATCCCGTTTAGTATACTGGAAACAAAGAAAAGAGAAAAAAAATACCCCGTTTAGGCAGAATGTTGTAGTAGCTGCCACTTTTCTTGATTTTTTAGTACTGATTTTTTAACTTGTGTGTAGCTTGCTTTGATCTAACCATTATGTATTCATGAATGAGACCATTTACAGTTTTGACGTTTCTTATATAGTAATTATGACGTCACTGCATTAAAAATACAGTTTTTATTGGAAAAATTTATTCTCTTTTAGAAATAATTTATTTTAGTTACTATAGATTTTTAACCCAATTAATTTCCTTTAAAATGAGCTATTGAACAACCCTCTACGATGTTCCAGTGCCAAGCTATCTCTGGATACAAAAAAGAAAAAAAGAAAAAAATATCTCGTTTGGGGAGAATAACGTGGTTAAAGTCAATTTTCTCGATTTTCAAGCCAATATATTTCCCTTGCTGTTCAAGCCAAGGGACAGAAAGTTTCCTATACAGGGGTTTCGGACAAGGCGGTTCTAATGGTGTACTTTTTGTTTTGATCTGACTCCTGCTTTAGGAGCTATGGGTTTTTATATTTCTTAACATTGGACGTGATCGTCTCTTACTAGGTTGCTAGCTACCGCTGCAACCCGGACAAGGGACAGAAAGTTTACTATACAGGGGTTTCGGATAAGGCGGTTCTGATGGTGTACTTTTTGTTTTGATCTGATTCCTTTTTTAGGAGCTATGGGTTTTTATATTTCTTAACATTGGACATGATCGTCTCTTACTAGGTTGCTAGCTACCGCTGCAACCCGGATTTCTTAACATTGGACGTGATCGTCTCTTACTAGGTTCCTTGCTACCGCTGCAACCCGGATCAAGAAAAAACAGGAAAAAGCTTATGGTTTTTTCTTAGATGGAATAGCAAGAGAGAATGCTTTTACTATCTTAACTTTTAGTTACTATTTGCCGTGGTTTGTTCTTTACTAGGTTTCAGCTATATCCGATTAAACTTACATAGTTCCAATTATAATGAGCTGTATCGAACCTCTATGTATCATATTGTTAATTTTACAACTTTACCTGATGACGTCGTGATGTAAGGGACTAATACGATCGGCCGTTAACCGAAAGGTTGGTGGTTCAAGGCCACCCGGGGTCAATTTCTTTAAAATGTAATTCAGCTATCATTAAAACCATGATACGGATGATACTTACAAAAAACCCATTTACAGTATCGATCCTTTATGTAACGAACTGATTGACAATACTGATGATTAGAGTTAGGTCTTCAAGTTATCATATACTGTTAAAATTCTTTTTTATATGAATGTTTCTTGGTGTAGTGGTTAGCACTTAGTTTGGTATTTAAGTTATCATATACCGTTAAAATTCTTTCTTGAATGAACGTTTCTTGGTGTAGTGGTTAAAACATAAGACTTTGAATCCGGCGATCTGAGTTCAAATTCCGGTGGGCAGTTCTTAAGAAATGTATCTTACTTATGCTACCATTTAGGTTTCCAGCTGTAATTCTTTCTTTTCAAAATTAAATTAGTTACTATCACCATGAGTTAGTTCTTTACCATGTCGTAACAATTTGTTTTATAATAATAATTAAGTTTGTTAATTACAAAAGGTTTCTATATACAGCAGTTTTCTTTAAAATGAGCCATTACACAGCTCTTTATTATGACAACGAACTGTTTGATTTAATACTTAAGTTACTATGGGTTCAGTTCGTTCCTTATTGTAACCTTTAAAATGAGCCATTGAACCACTCTCTTTGATGTTCCAGTGCAAAGCTATCTCTGGAAAAGAAGAAAAAAAGAAAAAAATATCCCGTTTGTGGAGAATAACGTGGTTAAAGTCAATTTTCTTGATTTTCAAGCCAATATATTTCCCTTGCTGTTCAAGCCAAAGGGCGGTAAGTTTCCTTTCAAGGGGTTTCGGACAAGGCGGTTCTAATGGTGTACTTTTTGTTTTGATCTGACTCTTTTTTAGGAGCTATGGGTTTTTATATTTCTTAACATTGGACGTGATCGTCTATTACTAGGTTGCTAGCTACCGCTGCAACCCGGATTATCTTTTAATGTATTATTACAGACAGGAAAAAGCCTACGGCTTTTTCTTCTTTGGAATAGTAAGAGACGAACCTCAAAGAATCAGGCAGCTAACTAAGTCCAATATAAGCAATTGTTTGTTCTTCTAATGATCATCTTTTAATTTGGCGTTTCTTACTAGGTTGCTAGCTACCACTTAAACCCGGATTATGTAATAAGTTGTTAGCTACCGCTGCAACCTAGATATTCTTATTTTTGCTACTATGGGCTAAGGTTCGTTCTTTCATGTAAAACTAGCAAAAAATTTTTTAAGCCTGATGAAGATTTAACTAATGTGTCAAAAGTAAGGTTGCAAGTCGACGATTTTGTTTTGGCCTTATTATAATTGGTATGGTGAAATAATAATATGCATATGGCTCTTAAATCATACTTCTTTATGGTTCCATATGGTCTAGTGGCTAGGATAGTTAACTTTCACTTAACAGGCTTGGGTACGATTCCCGGTGTGGTAACATTTTTAACTCTATAATCTTCGAACATTTGAACCTTTTATAACTAATTCGATCCTTATTATATTTTAACCCAAATAATTTCCTTTAAAATGAGCTATTGAACAACCCTCTACGATGTTCCAGTGCCAAGCTATCTCTGGATACAAAGAAAAGAGAAAAAAAAGAAAAAAATATCCCGTTTGGGGAGAATAACGTGGTTAAAGTCAATTTTCTTGATTTTCAAGCCAATATATTTCCCTTGCTGTTCAAGCCAAGGGACAGAAAGTTTCCTATAAAGGGGTTTCGGACAAGGCGGTTCTAAGGGTGTACTCTTTGTTTTGATCTGACCCCTTTTTTAGGTACTATGGGTGTTTATATTTCTTAACATTGGACGTGATCGTCTCTTACTAGGTTGCTAGCTACCGCTGCAACCCGGATTAAAATGATCCATTGAACAACTCTCTACGATGTTCCAGTGCTAAGCTATCTATGGAATATAAAGTTTAAAATATAACCTTACCACGGACTGTTTGATTGCTTCAAAAATCAAATGTCTTTGAAAAGACAGCAGTATGGAAAGACATCAAAAATACAATTTTTAGTGGAAAAATTTATCCTGTTTTAAAATAACTTGTTTTAGTTACAAAAGATTTTTAACCCAATTAATTTCCTTTAAAATGAGCCATTGAACCACTCTTAACTATAGTGAAGTTGCCTATGCAAGTTAGTATAGGGAAGAGTTCGATCTTTATTATAATCTTGTATTAAAAACACTATCTTTTCAATTTAAAATTTAAAAAAGAAACTTGTTTATTTACATTCTATCTAAAATAATGAAGATAATATGAATGAACCACAGTGTTCAGTTTGTTTGGACTTGTGTTCGTTTTTTAACTATAAATAGGCTGGAAGTGTGTTCTTTACTGTCCTTTATGTAAACTTTACTAACCTATACAATAGTTAAGTGGTCTATAAAATTTAGCATAGGCAAGAGGTCGCTCTTTATTATAAAACTTGGAAACCTCACTGTATTACAAACAGGAAAAGCCTTTGGCTTTTTCTTAATTGGAATAGTAAGAGACGTTCTGGCTACAACCTACGATTATGACATCTTTGATCAATCTTTAACCTGAAATTATAATCTTGGTTTAGTTACTATGGGCTGGAAGTTCTTTCTTTACTGTAACTTCAATATTCGTTCTTTATCATACTAATTAAGTCCAATGTATACAATGGTTTGTTATTTCAATGATCGTTCTTTAATGTAACAGCAACCCGGATCAATTAACATGGGTTAAGGATCGTTCTTTACTATAAATCGTCTCTTACTAGGTTGCTAGCTACCGCTGCAACCCGGATATAAATACTGTAATCTTAACTATAGTGAAGTTGCGTATGCTGAATGTCTGCATTTGCTTGCACATCAACAGGTAGATATACTATTCTCCCCTTAAGAGCGTCAACAAGTTCTGTTCTAGGTCTCTTCAATGCAGTTACCTGCCCTAATCTGAGGATCGTAAGACAAGGCATTACAAATCGAATCATTGCCATTTCAAAATTATTTAAACACTTTATACATTCCGGTGTACAGTCTATATGAAGGTTATTTAATACTGATCGGACATTCTCCTGACTTTTCAACATTTTCCCAGCACAGTAATCACAGACAGAGAATGAATCTATGAAATCCTCTTTCCAACCTGTACAATGAATTAGCTGTTCTCTGTCATCTTTGGGTATGTCCTGTTGTAGGTGTTCTAAAATCGTGGCCATCATTACATCAAAACCTTTCTTATTTGAAAGGGATTTTAGACTCTTCAATTGGTATTTTGTCTTTATCTGCTCGCAACTGTCACAATGCATTGTGGGGTATACATCCCTGATGTTAGCTACCTTATCAAGGCTCTCACCAAATAATTTTATTATTGTATTTTCATCCACAGAAACTCTAATATTGCTATCACCGTAGATGAAGTCTTGACTATTATTACGACAGAGTCTACTTGACACTTCTTCTATGTAATGACTTAGTTCCTTGTACGAGCCCTCGACTTTTAGTAGATTAATATGTTGTATAATCTTACATTTTGATACTGCCTTATATACGCTATTAATGAAACAGTTCAAGACAGGAAAATGTGGAGCTAGTGCCCTTAGAGAACGCAAATAGCTCTGACATCCCTCATTTGGGCTACAGTATAACGAATGCCCATGCTTTCTTGTGTCCCTGTAATTGATTTCACAATAATCCAAGCCACCAAGGTTGAAATTAACCACTTTGTCAGTTGAAAATTTTAATGCTATATTATTTTCAAGGATATCAAAAAGAATTTGACATAATTCAATATCCATCGGATAGAGCTTGCAGATATCAGGGTGACATTGCCAAGTAACCTGCTGCCCAATTTTTGGTTTTGAATGTTTACTCAGATTGTTATAGGTGACTTCAGCCATCATAATTTCCTTGTCAGATCTAGATTCAGAGCATTTTTCAATAGTTGTCTCGTATTTTTCAGGATAGTTTGTTCTACTACACAGAGAATTTTTTGCCAAATATTCAGTAGAACTAAACGAACTGTTTAAAACACAGTTAGAAATGCTTTTTTCTTGAGTCGGTGTTCCAGGAATTTGTTCTAAATCATTAGTCTTACAAACACATTTACTAATAACCCTAACAGGCTCGTTATCGCCATAATTGAAAAACATTGCTTTTCCTTCGCTGTTGATAGGTATGCTTGTATATATATTTTTATTGCTGCTACATAAACTGCAATCGCTCCTTCCAAAATTAATATACGAATTCTCTAAGAAGTACGCCTCCGTATATTCACTGTGTTGTCGAAATTTTCCATTGCATCTATAAACTGTTCCGCAGTTGCCAATCCATACCTTGGAAGCTTTTCGTTAAACTGACAACATTTCTTTTGGATATTACTATGAAGCTTTGCCAAAGCATTTCTAGCCGACTTTTCAACAGCATCCGCTCTTTCAAAGAGAATTTTAATCTGTAATTTTGAATACTTTTCGTGATCCCGATAAAACATGCGTAAAATGTTTCTCAATTTACAAAGATCAGCCTGCATCTTCTTGTATTTCTGAATGTAATTTTTCCCTTTGTCCATATGCGTTCTTCGGTACAACCTCGCAGAGAATTTAATTTTGTCATTATAGATTTTGTCACCCCAGTAACGCTCCTTGATCTTTTCTTTGGCTGTCTCAATTTTTACTTCTCGATACACCTGGACGATTGAATACCTTTGCTTTTGGTTTTTCTTATATTTGATGCGGTAATCTTCATCACTGTGATAACTCTCCTTGAACTTTTGTTTGGCTGTCTCAAGTTTTGCATGTCTATAATCTTCATCATTGTGATAACACATCTTGCTGTTTTGTTTTGCTCTCTCAATTATTACTTCTCGATACGCCTGGTCGGTTGAATACCTTTGTTTTGCTCTCTCAATTATTACTTCTCGATACGCCTGGTCGGTTGAATACCTTTGTTTTGCTCCCTCAATTTTTACTTCTCGATGCGCCTGGTCGGTTGAATACCTTTGCTTTTCTCTTTTCAAGATACTATCTCTGTTGTTTGTGTAGTACTCTTTTTTCAATTTGCGTGCAGCTTGCTTGATTGAAACCATTATGTATTTATGAATGTGAACATTTAAAGTTCTGACGCTTCTTATATAGTAATTATGACGTCACAGCGTAATGATTTTATTGACGTCATAGCGCAATGATATTATTTCATGACGTCTTCAGAAACAACAATATAATTTCGTGTTTTTCTATTCACGTCATAGCTCTAATATAAAACTATGACGACATTCAATATTTATCTAGTAGGGTTTCAGACAAGGTAATTCTAATGATGTACTTTTGTTTTGATTTTACTCTATTTTTAGGAGTTTTGTTATATTTCTTAGCATTGGACTGATCGTCTCTTACTAGATTGCTAGCTACTGCTGCAACCCAGATTCATATATATAGTTATTTATGAGAGGCAACCTGGCCGAGTGGTCCAAGGCACTGGTGTTAGCTACCAGTCTCTTCGGAGGCCTAGGTTCAAATCTTACCGCTGGTATACGATTATGTTTGAAAGACTGCAGTGTGAAAAGACATCGAAAATGCAGTTTTGGTGGAAAAATTTATTCTCTTTTAGAAATAATTTATTTTAGTTACAAAAGGTTTTTAACCCAATTAATTTCCTTTAAAATGAGCTATTGAACAACCCTCTACGATGTTCCAGTGCCAAGCTATTCGTGGAAAAGAAAAAAAAGAAAAGAGAAAAAAATATCCCGTTTGGGGAGAATAACGTGGTTAAAGTCAATTTTCTTGATTTTCAAGCCAATATATTTCCCTTGCTGTTCAAGCCAAGGGACAGAAAGTTTCCTATACAGGGGTTTCGGACAAGGCGGTTCTAATAGTGTACTTTTTGTTTTGATCTGACTCCTTTGTTAGGAACTATGGGTTTTTATATTTCTTAACATTGGACGTGATCGTCTCTTACTAGGTTGCTAGCTACCGCTGCAACCCGGATAATTTTATTTACTATGAGCTGAAGTTTGTTCTTTACTGTAAATTGTAATTAACAGTTTTATGGTTTAGTTGATTATTATTTTCAGTTGACTACAGTTCGTTCTTTAATGTAACTTGCAGCTACCCCTGGAACCACCAAATATCAGTTACTCTGGGCAAGAGACCGTTCTTTACTCAAAAACTGAAAAATAAGATATATTAAAAAATGGAATTTTTTGGTCTGAAACTACATAGTCAATCCCACATCGGGTAGTTAGAACCTAACCAAAAATAAAACTAATTTTAACATTTTAAGGTATTTTTCTAGCTCGAATTGAAATATTCAAACTACTGCTCAGATACCATGGATATTTTTGCAGTTTACACAAGCTAATAAGAATATTAATTTATATAATTTATAAAGAATATAAATTAATATAGGTAAGAGGTCGTTCTTTATTATATTTTCTTATGTTTGTTTCGGTAATCTTCATCATTATCATACCGTTCCCTGCTCTTTTGTCTAGCCTGCTCAATTCTTGCTTCTCTGTAATGTTCATCATTACCATACCGTTCTTTTGCTCTCTCAATTATTACTTCTCGATACGCCTGGTCGGTTGAATACCTTTTTTTTGCTCTCTCAATTATTACTTCTCGATACACCTGGTCGGTTGAATACCTTTGCTTTTTTCTTTTCAAGTTACTATCTCTGTTGTTTGTGTAGTACTCTTTCTTCAACTTGCGTATAGCCTGCTTTGATCTAACCATTATTCTAATCAAGAATGAGAGAATTTTCAGTTTTGACTTTCCTTATATACTAATTATGACGTCACTCTATTCACGTCATAGCTCTAATATAAAACTATGATGATCTTATATAATAATTATGACGTCACTGCATCAAAAATACAGTTTTTATTGGAAAAATTTATTCTCTTTTAGAAATAATTTATTTTAGTTACTATAGATTTTTAACCCAATTAATTTCCTTTAAAATGAGCTATTGAACAACCCTCTATGATGTTCCAGTGCCAAGCTATCTCTGGATACAAAAAAAAAGAAAAAAATATCCCTTTTGACGAGAATAACGTGGTTAAAGTCAATTTTCTTGATTTTCAAGCCAATATATTTCCATTGCTGTTCAAGCCAAGGGACAGAAAGTTCCCTATACAGGGGTTTCGGACAAGGCGGTTCTAATGGTGTACTTTTTGTTTTGATCTGACTCCTTTTTTAGGAGCTACGGGTTTTTATATTTCTTAACATTGGACGTGATCGTCTCTTACTAGGTTGCTAGCTACCGCTGCAACCCGGACTAGCTACCGCTGCAACCCGGATTAACTAATTTCAATGTATGCAATTGTTAGTTATTCCAATGATCGTCTTTTAATGTAATCTATTGGTGTACTTTTTGTTTTGAACTGTCTTTTCTTAGGAGTTTTGGTTTTTTATATTTCTTAACATTGGACGTGATCGTCTCTTACTAGGTTGCTAGCTACTGCTGCAACCCGGATATTTATTATAATTTTTGATATATTGAATTTAAATAAAACTGTACTAGCCTATACTATAGTTAAGTGGCCTACAAAATTTAGCATAGGCAAGAGGTCGTTCTTTATTATAAAAAAAAAGAAAAAAAAAAATATCCCGTTTGGGGAGAATAACGTGGTATAAGTCAATTTGCTTGATTTTCAAGCCAATATATTTCCCTTTCTGTTCAAGCCAAGGGACAGAAAGTTTCCTATAAAGGGGTTTCGGACAAGGCGGTTCTAATGGTGTACTTTTTGTTTTGATCTGACTCCTTTTTTAGGAACTATGGGTTTTTATATTTCTTAACATTGGACGTGATCGTCTCTTACTAGGTTGCTAGCTACCGCTGCAACCCGGATCTCTTACTAGGTTGCTAGCTACCGCTGCAACCCGGATTTTTTGTATTAACAAATTTATTATCATGTCATATATGTAACTTCTATTTGATGAGTCTCTGACGGTACAATTGTATGCATATCCATTTTTACGCGGGAGATTGGGGTTCGATTCCTCTTATGGAAGAACTTTTAATTTACGGAAGTTAAAGCAATATCCTTTAAATTTAAAATTTTAAAAAGCCACAGGAATCAGTTCCTTTGGGCTTGAGTTCGCTCTTTACTATACCACAAGAAGAACAAACCCTTCCATATATTGGACTTTGTTAGCTGCCTGATTCTTTGAGGTCAGTCTCTTATTATAATCAATTACTATGGACTACAGATCGTTCTTTAATGTAATCTCTTACTAGGTTGCTAGCTACCGCTGCAACCCGGAGTAAACAATATATGCAAACAGGAAAAAGCCTACGGCTTTTTCTTCTTTGAAATAGTAAGAGACGAAATTCAAAAAGTCAAGTATCTAACTAAGTCCAATGTATGAATTGGTTTGTTATTTCAGTGATCGTCTTTTAATGTAATAAAACTAGCAAAACAGTTTTTAAGTCTGATGAAGATTTAACTGATGTGTCAAAAGTAAGGTTGCAAGTCGACGATTTTGTTTTGGCCTTTTATAATTGGTATGGTGAAATAATAATATGCATATGGTTCTTAAATCATACTTTTTTATGGTCCCATTTGGTCTAGAGGCTAGGATAGTTAACTTTCACTTAAGAGGCCTGGGTTCGATTCCCAGTGTGGGAAAATTTTCAACTCTATAATCTTCGAACATTCGAACCTTTTATAATTTATAATGATGTATAATATAAATACTGTAATCTTCACTATAGTGAAGTAGCCTATGCAAGTTAGTATAGGGAAGAGTTCGATCTTTATTATAAAAACTAGTAAAAGGCTCTCTGCCAGGTATAAATTAGCTTTTATTAGGTTAAAAAAATATACTACTACTACTACTACTAACAACTCACCGCAGCACCAAGCCGCCTTAGGCCAACACAGCAACGATCGCTCCTCCTCCACCCCAATCTATTCAAAGCCTCCCTTTTTACACCCGCCCACGAAGTTCCCATTTCCTTTAAATCTTTCTTTATGACGTCCTCCCTCCCCAGACGGGGACGACCTGCTTTCCGTTTAGCCCTAGATGGTTGGCCGAAAAGAACAATCTTCGGCAATCTGTCATCCTTCATCCGCACAACGTGCCCTAACCACCTCAACCTTTCTTTCATTATAGCCCTAGAGAGCGGTATTGAACCACATTTTCGTATAGCCTATTGTTTGAAATACGGTCAGTCAGCCGGGTATCTAGAACAATCCTTAAGCAATTTCTCTGGAAAACATCTAGCCGCTTTTCGGAACGTCCATACTTCAGAGCCAGATTTGGCCTCTGTCATCACTGTAGCTCCTAATATTCTAATCTTGGTTTGCAGACTTATCTTCCTATTCTTCCAGAATTTTTTTTAACTGTGAAAAAAACACCCTAAGCCTTGGCTATTTTATATTTAACATCTTCACTGCTCCCACTATCTTTACTAATAATACTACCAAGGTAAGTGAAACTGCCCACCTGATCAATCTTTTCATTACCCAACGTCACCTTTTCATCTTCACTTATTCCTTAACTTAGTGACTTAGTCTTCCTAACATTAATTTTCAAACCAATTCTAGCACCCTGAACTTGCAAAACCTCTAAAACTTCATTCATTTTGCTCACACTTTCATCTAGGATGCTTAAATCATCAGCATAATCCAAGTCCAGGAGACCTTTTCCTTCCTATTTGATTCCGTGGTCTCCCATTGCCTTTCCTGTGCTCCTTAAAACAAAGTACATCAAAATAATCCATACAAAGGGAGATAGAACAAAACCCTGCTTAACTCCTGATTTAATTTTTCTATTCACCTCATAGTTCTAACAAAACTATGAAGACATTCATTATTTATCTAGTAGGGTTTCAGACAATGTGGCTCTAATGATGTACTTTTGTTTTGATCTGACTCTATTTTTAGGAGTTCTGGGTTTTTATATTTCTTAGCATTGGGCGTGATCGTCTCTTACTAGTTTCCTAGCGACTTCTGCAACCCGGATTCACATATATAATTATGAGAGGCAGCTTGGCCGAGTGGTCTAAGGCGCTGGTGTTAGTCACCAGTCTCTCCGGAGGCACGGGTTCTAATCCTACCGCTGGTATACGATTATGCCGTCATTGATCTATCTTTAATATGAAATATGCAGTTTTTCGTAAAAAAACTGATTCTATTTTAAAAATAATTTGTTTTAATTACAAAAGGTTATTAACCTTTTTAATTTTCTTTAAAATGAGCCATTGAACAAGTCTCTACGATATCCCAGTGTCAAGCTATTTTTGGAAATACTAACCTATACTATAATTAAGGGGCGTATAAAATTTAGTATAGGCAAGAGGTCGTTCTTTATTATAAAAAGCAGCCGAGGCTAGCGGTGTGAGATAAACATCACTGTCGGTGGAATTGATATTAACACCTTTTGAAATTAATAGATTACAAACAGATACTTTTCCTTTTACAGCAGCACTGTGTAATAGTTTGTAATTTCAATTCATGCAGGCATTTACATTGTAACCTTTTGAAAGCAGCCAATTGCAAGCAGTTACTTTTCCTTGCTCAGCAGCATAGTGTAATGGTGTGGTATACCCTGTGCCAAAATATGTTACGGTGTCACCATTTGAAACTAACAATTTACAAACAGCTAATTTTTCGTAGTGTAAGGGTATGCTACTCGAAACATCTATCACAAATAGTATTTTATTTTATTTTATGTAAGCTTAATTACGTATCGACATGATTTTATCTAACAAAAAAAAAACTAATTTAAAACTGTTTAGGTATTTTCTAGTTTGAATTAAAATATTAAAGCTATTGCTCAGAAACCATAAGTTTTTTTGCAGTTTACGTAATAGCTTTAGCAATTCTGAACTGGACTTATTTTTTTAAACTTTTTTATGTCTTAAAAAGACATTGCGTTGTTGATAATGTATTTGCTTATTTTTCATCTAAATTTCAAGTAACAGCAGATTTTACGCAACACTCTCACCTATTTCCCCATCTTATTTCAAGCAACAAAATATTTTGAAGATATTTTAAATCCGGGTTGCAACGGTACTCTGGGTTTAAATCCGAGTTTCAGTTACTATGGGCTAAAGTTCGTTCCTTAATGTACATGCTATCTGTTGAATTACTAACCTATACTATAATTAAGTGGCGTATAAAATTTAGTATAGGCAAGAGGTCGTTCTTTATTATAATTTCACTTTAGGAGGACCGGGTTCGATTCCCGGTGTGGGAATTTTTTAACTCTATAATCTTCGAACATTTGAACCTTTTATAATTTATAATGATGTATAATATAAATACTGTAATCTTAACTATAGTGAAGTTGCCTATGCAAGTTAGTATAGGGAAGAGTTCGATCTTTATTATAATACAACTCCTACTACTTCTACTACAAGTACTAGTGTACCTACTTCTACAGCAGCTACCACTATTTCAACTACCCCGTCTACAACACCTATTATGTTTGAAACAGTTTGTTACAACGTACTGTTTGAAAGTTTTTCTCAGAAATTATTTTTCCTCTTTTTCAAGCCACTAAGGTGGTCTAAGTTTCCTGAACAGATTATTGGTAATGATAATAACAAACAGGAAAAAGCCTACGGCTTCTTCTTCTTTGAAATAGTAAGAGACGAACCTCAAACAATCAAGTAGCTAACTAAGTCCAATGTATGCTATGGTTTGCGATTCCAATGATCGTCTTTTAATGTAATTATAATTCGATCTTTATTATAATCATATTGATAATCTTACAACATCAATGAATGACGTCATAGTCTAAGTGGCAAGCACGATCGGCCTTTAACCGAAAGGTTGGTGGTTCAAAGCCATCCGGGATCATTTTATTTTAATTTGTAATTCAGTTATCAATAAAACCATATCATTACTATATCATTAACAATAATTAAGTTGAGTATGCAATTTAATATAGGCAAGAGTTCGTTCTTTATTATAAAGAAAAAAAAAGAAAAAAGAAAAAAATATCCCGTTTGGGGAGAATAACGTGGTTAAAGTCAATTTTCTTGATTTTCAAGCCAATATATTTCCCTTGCTGTTCAAGCCAAAGGGCGGTAAGTTTCCTTTATAGGGGTTTCGGACAAGGCGGTTCTAATGGTGTACTTTTTGTTTTGATCTGACTCCTTTTTTAGGAACTATGGGTTTTTATATTTCTTAACATTGGACGTGATCGTCTCTTACTAGGTTGCTAGCTACCGCTGCAACCCGGATCTCAATTTTCGCATGTCTATAAACTACATCATAATAATAACGCTGTTTGTCACTATCAATTTTCGCATCTCGATACGCCTGGTCGGTTGAATACCTTTGCTTTTCTCTTTTCAAGATGCTATCTCTGTTTTTTTGGTAGTACTGTTTTTTTAACTTGCGTGTAGCTTGCTTGATTGAAACCATTATGTAACCATTAGTTGAATGTTTATGTCACGTATCAAGTATCAAGAACCTAACAAAAAATTAAACTAATTTTTGAATTTTTAGGTATTTTTCTAGTCTAAATTAAAAGATTATAACTATTGTTCAGACACCATAAATATTTTTGCAGTTTATAACTTTAGCGATTCTGAACTAAAAACGAAAATAAAATAAAAATTAATTTTTTCAATTTTTACGTCACGTCGCTCATTAAGTCATATATGGTTATTAGTACAAAATAGGTTTTAGATAATACGTCATGTCACTTATGACGTCATATATGGTTATTAGTAGATAATCGGTAAAATATTCGTTTTTTATTATAATACTAGATTGTTAGGAACTATGGGTTTTTATATTTCTTAACATTGGACGTGATCGTCTCTTACTAGGTTGCTAGCTACCGCTGCAACCCGGATCCTTAACTATAGTTAAGTTGCCAATGCAATTTAGTATAGGCAAAAGTTGGTTCTTTATTATAACTATGGGTTTTTATATTTCTTAACATTGGACATGATCGTCTCTTACTAGGTTGCTAGCTACCGCTGCAACCCGGATGGTGTACTTCTTGTTTTGATCTGACTCCTGTTTTAGGAGCTATGGGTTTTTATATTTCTTAACATTGGACGTGATCGTCTCTTACTAGATTGCTAGCTACCGATGCAACCCGGATTACCTATAAAAGTTAGTACAGACAAGAGTTCGTTCCTTATTATATTCTTTACCATAACAACCAGGATGACGTCAGTTACAACTTGGGTTCCGTTTTATGCTATATCATTACAAACAGGAAAAAGCCTACGGCTTTTTCTTCTTTGAAATAGTAAGAGACAAACCTCAAGCAACCAAGTAGCTAATTAAGTCCAAGGTATGCAGTGGTATGCTATTCCAATGATCGTCTTTTAATGTAATTTGTTAGGAACTATGGGTTTTTATAATTTTTAACATTGGACGTCATCGTCTCTTACTAGGTTGCTAGCTACTAATGCAACCCGGATTACTGCTAAAGATACCATAAATATTTTCGCAGTTTACGTAATAATTTTATCGATCCTGATCTGAAAACTAAAATAAAATAAAATTCCTTTTCGAAAGATAAAAGTTTATAAATTTTGCATTCACTTATTACGTCATATAAGGTTATAGGAGAAAAATCAATCCCTTTATATCTTTTCAACATAAACAGTAACCTTTTCAATGTGATTATAACTACTTTATACTCGTTCTTTATTATAACTTTCTTAGGAACTATGGGTTTTTATATTTCTGAACATTGGACGTGATTGTCTCTTACTAGGTTGCTACCTACCGCTGCAACCCGGATAAAATCGCATTTAACCTCGTAAGACGTCAAATATACCACATACCTATTTTCTTTTCCCTGTTGCAACAGTTATTGTGAGATAGACTTCGGTCCTTACTATAACCGATTCTATTTTGAAGATAATTTGTTTTAGTTACAAAAAATTTTCAACCTCGAGCCATTGAACAACTCTCTACGATGTTCCAGTGCCAAGCTCTCTGTGTAATTACTAACCTATACTATAATTAGGTGGCGTATAAAATTTAGTATAAGCAAGAGGTCGTTCTTTATTATAACATCAAAAATGCAGTTTTTGGTGGAAAAATTTATTCTCTTTTAGAAATAATTTATTTTAGTTACAAAATGTTTCACCCAATTAATTTCCTTTAAAATGAGCTATAGAACAACTCTCTACGATGTTCCAGTGCCAAGCTATCTCTGGAAACAAAGAAAGAAAAGAGAAAAAAATATCCCGTTTGTGGAGAATAACGTGGTAAAAGTCAATTTGCTTGATTTTCAAGCCAATATATTTTCTTTGTTATTCAAGCCAAAGGGCGGTAAGTTTCCTTTATAGAGGTTTCGGACAAGGCGGTTCTAATGGTGTACTTTTGTTTTGATCTGACTCCTCTGTTAGGAACTATGGGTTTTTATATTTCTTAACATTGGACGTGATCGTCTCTTACTAGGTTGCTAGCTACCGCTGCAACCCGGATCCAGTGCCAAGCTATCTCTGGAAACAAAGAAAAGAGAAAAAAATATCCCGTTTAGGCAGAATGTTGTAGTAGCTGCCACTTTTCTTGATTTTTTAGTACTGATTTTTAACTTGCGTGTAGCTTGCTTTGATCTAACCATTATGTATTCATGAATGAGACCATTTACAGTTTTGACGTTTCTTATATAGTAATTATGACGTCACTGCATCAAAAATACAGTTTTTGGTGGAAAAATTTATTCTCTTTTAGAAATAATTTATTTTAGTTACTATAGATTTTTAACCCAATTAATTTCCTTTAAAATGAGCTATTGAACAACCCTCTATGATGTTCCAGTGCCAAGCTATCTCTGGATACAAAGAAAAGAGAAAAAAAAGAAAAAAATATCCCGTTTGGGGAGAATAACGTGGTTAAAGTCAATTTTCTTGATTTTCAAGCCAATATATTTCCCTTGCTGTTCAAGCCAAGGGACAGAAAGTTTCCTATAAAGGGGTTTCGGACAAGGCGGTTCTAATGGTGTACTTTTTGTTTTGATCTGACTCCTTTTTTAGGAGCTATGGGTTTTTATATTTCTTAACATTGGACGCGATCGTCTCTTACTAGGTTGCTAGCTACCGCTGCAACCCGGAAAAAGAAAAAAATATCCCGTTTAGACAGAATATTGTAATAGCTGCCACTTTTCTTGATTTTCAAGCCAATATATTTCCCTTGCTGTTCAAGCCAAGGGACAGAAAGTTTCCTTTACAGGGGTTTCTGACAAGGCGGTTCTAATGGTGTACTTTTTGTTTTGATCTGACTCCTTTTTTAGGAACTATGGGTTTTTATATTTCTTAACATTGGACGTGATCGTCTCTTACTAGGTTGCTAGCTACCGCTGCAACCCGGATTAGCATTGGACTGATCGTCTCTTACTAGGTTGCTAGCTACTGCTGCAACCCAAATTCACATATATATTTATTTATGAGAGGCAGCCTGGCCGAGTGGTCCAAAGCACTGGTGTTAGCCACCAGTCTCTTCGGAGGCGTGGGTTCAAATCTTACCGCTGGTATGCGATTATGTTTGAAAGACTGCAGTGTGAAAAGACATCAAAAATGCAGTTTTTGGTGGAAAAATTTATTCTCTTTTAAAAATAATTTATTTTAGTTACTATAGATTTTTAACCCAATTAATTTCCTTTAAAATGAGCTATTGAACAACCCTCTACGATGTTCCAGTGCCAAGCTATCTCTGGATACAAAAGAAAAGAGAAAAAAAAGAAAAAAAATATCCCGTTTAGGCAGAATGTTTTAGTAGCTGCCACTTTTGTTGATTTTCAAGCCAATATATTTCCCTTGCTATTCAAGCCAAGGGACAGAAAGTTTCCTATACAGGGGTTTCGGACAAGGCGGTTCTAATGGTGTACTTTTTGTTTTGATCTGACTCCTCTGTTAGGAACTATGGGTTTTTATATTTCTTAACATTGGACGTGATCGTCTCTTACTAGGTTGCTAGCTACCGCTGCAAACCGGATTAATAACAACTACATGAGATCCTCTTGACTGACGCATTTTATGATGAACTATGTCGATCCTTTATGTAATTCCTATACAGGGGTTTCGGACAAGGCGGTTCTAATGGTGTACTTTTTGTTTTGATCTGACTCCTTTGTTAGGAACTATGGGTTTTTATATTTCTTAACATTGGACGTGATCGTCTCTTACTAGGTTGCTAGCTACCGCTGCAACCCGGATTTGTCGTTCTTAAGTAGTAATTATGACGTCACGGCGTAATGATTTTATTGAAGTCATGGCGCAATGATATTATTTCATGACGTCTTCAGAAACAACAATATAATTTCGTGTTTTTCTATTCACGTCATAGCTCTAATATAAAACTATGATGTCATTCATTATTATCTAGTAGGGTTTCAGACAAGGTAGTTCTAACGATATACTTTTGTTTTGATCTGACTCTATTTTTAGGAGTTTTGGGTTTTTATATTTCTTAGCATTGGACTGATCGTCTCTTACTAGGTTGCTAGCTACTGCTGCAACCCAAATTCACATATATATTTATTTATGAGAGGCAGCCTGGCCGAGTGGTCCAAGGCACTGGTGTTAGCCACCAGTCTCTTCGGAGGCGTGGGTTCAAATCTTACCGCTGGTATGCGATTATGTTTGAAAGACTGCAGGTTGAAAAGACATCGAAAATGCAGTTTTTGGTGGAAAAATTTATTCTCTTTTAGAAATAATTTATTTTAGTTACTATAGATTTTTAACCCAATTAATTTCCTTTAAAATGAGCTATTGAACAACCCTCTACGATGTTCCGGTGCCAAGCTATCTCAGGATACAAAAGAAAAGAGAAAAAAAAAGAAAAAAATATCCCGTTTAGGCAGAATGTTGTAGTAGCTGCCACTTTTCTTGATTTGCAAGCCAATATATTTCCCTTGCTGTTCGAGCCAAGGGACAGAAAGTTTCCTATACAGGGGTTTCGGACAAGGCGGTTCTAATGGTGTACTTTTTGTTTTGATCTGACTCCTTTTTTAGGAACTATGGGTTTTTATATTTCTTAACATTGGACGTGATCGTCTCTTACTAGGTTGCTAGCTACCGCTGCAACCCGGATTTAACATTATAAAACGTATGTAGATATTTTTATGTAAAATGCAGTATTTCTTTTAGGGTTGTAACAAAAAATACGATTCTTTTAGGGTTTGAAAAAAACTGCTTTTTTTAGGGTTTTAACAAAAAATCCGATTCGCCAACTGAAATTAATTCCTGAAAATTTTAAATAAAATAATTTTATTTAGCTGCTAACTGCAAAATTATTTATGATGTCTGAGGAATAGTTTTTATTTTTTAATTCAAAAAAAAAGAAAAAATTAAAATTAGTTTTGTTTTTTGTTAGTTTCTAACTACTTAACATAAACAAAATCTAATTCGTCATTTGAAAAGAAATAATATCTAAAAATTTTAAACAAAATGGTTTTATTTAACTGCAAACTGCAAAAATTTTTATGGTGTCTGAGGAATAATTTTAATTTTCTTATTCAAACCAGAAAAATACCTACAAATTTTTAAATTAGTATACTTTTCGTTTTGCTTCAAGTGACTCGTTACGTCAGTTTATGGGGTGAAAATATACTGTCGAAGTGAATAATTATTAAGATGAATTCTTGGATTGATCATATTAAAAGTCAATTGCTATCAAAAGGTATTTCGGAAGCTGCTATTATTGGTGTTGATGGGTCAGTTTGGGCAAAGTCTAGGGAATTTTCTGCCACAGCAGCTGAACTGAAAGCGTTTGTATCAAAATATGATTCAAATGAGTTTTCTGAGAATGGTATTATGATGGGAGGAATGAAGTATTTTTACCTTTCAAGGGATCATGGTGTTGTACGGGCAAAAAAGGGAGAAAATGGCTTTCATGCAATGAAGCTGAAACAATTGTATATTATAGCTCTGTATGATGTGATAAAATGCCCACCACCTGAAGCTGCAATTACAGTGGAAAATTATGGTAATTATTTATCTAAAAGTGGGTATTGAAAAAGCAATTTAAGCATAGAAATCTGAAAGGAAAATAAAACAGTATGAAACTGTTTGAAATGGAAGTTGTAAGGATTTCAAATGAGAAACCTGGGTTTTGGTGGTAGTAATATAGTGAGGGACGTCCCCATAATAAAAACTACAATCAGTTACAACCCTTGCATTGACTGTGGAGGGATCGTCATCCTCAAACCAAATAACAGAAAGTTTACTATACAGGGGTTTCGGAAAAAGGCGGTTCTAATGGTGTCCTTTTTGTTTTGATCTGACTCTTTTTTTAGGAGTTAGGGGTTTTTATATTTCTTAACATTGGACGTGATCGTCTCTTACTAGGTTGCTAGCTACCGCTGCAACCCGGATAGATACCGCTGCAACTGGGATAACTTATAATACTTCAGTTACTATGGACAAAAGTTCGTTCTTTAATGTAATTATGACATCATTGATCAATCTTTAACCTGAAATTATAATCTTATTTTAGTTACTTTGGGCTGGAAGTTCGTTCTTTACTTTACCAGTGCCCAGCTATACGTGGAATTACTATAGGCAAGAGGTCGTTCTTTATTATAATCCAGATTACATGAGACGAACCTCAAAGAATCAGGCAGCTAACTAACTCAATATATGCAAGGGTTTGGTATCCTAATGATCGTCTTTTAATATAATTTTATTGATTTTTTCAGAAATTATTCTAGTTTCAGTTAACAAATAAATTTTTTTTAACCCCCCCCAAACATTGCAGTTTTTTACATAATAATGGATAATTATATAAAATAAAACCTTATTGACCAACTGCATTTATGATGAACTATATCGGTCCTTTATGTAAGCTTTACTAACTTATACTATTGTTAAGTGGCCTATAAAATTTAGTAAAGGCAAGAGGTCGTTCTTTATTATAAACTAATTATGACGTCACGGCGTATGACGTTATGTATTCATGAATGAGACCATTTACAGTTTTGACGTTTCTTATATAGTAATTATGACGTCACTGCATCAAAAATACAGTTTTTATTGGAAAAATTTATTCTCTTTTAGAAATAATTTATTTTAGTTACTATAGATTTTTAACCCAATTAATTTCCTTTAAAATGAGCTATTGAACAACCCTCTACGATGTTCCAGTGCCAAGCTATCTCTGGATACAAAAAAGAAAAAAAAAAGAAAAAAAGAAAAAAATATCCCGTTTGGGGAGAATAACGTGGTAAAAGTCTATTTTCTTGATTTTCAAGCCAATATATTTCCCTTTCTGTTCAAGCCAAGGGACAGAAAGTTTCCTATACAGGGGTTTCGGACAAGGCGGTTCTAATGGTGTACTTTTTGTTTTGATCTGACTCCTTTTTTAGGAGCTATGGGTTTTTATATTTCTTAACATTGGACGTGATCGTCTCTTACTAGGTTGCTAGCTACCGCTGCAACCCGGATTACTATGGGTTAAAGTTCGTTCATTATTGTAATTTAAAATGAGTCATTGAACAACTCTCTACGATGTTACAGTGCCAAGCTATCTGTTGAATTAGTAACCAATACTATAATTAAGTGGCGTATAAAACTTAGTATAGGCAAGAGGTCGTTCTTTATTATAAAATCTTCGAACATTTGAACCTTTTATAATTTATAATGATGTATAATATAAATACTGTAATCTTAACTATAGTAAAGTTGCCTATGCAAGTTAGTATAGGGAAGAGTTCGATCTTTGTTAAAAAAAATTAAGTACAAATAGCACTAGATCTAGAGATGTCCTTTAAAATGTCCCATTGAACAACTCTCTACGATGTTCCAGTGCCAAGCTATCTCTGGATACAAAGAAGAAAGAAAGAAAAAAATATCTCGTTTGGGGAGAATAACGTGGTAAAAGTCAATTTTCTTGATTTTAAAGCCAATACATTTTCTTTGTTATTCAAGCCAAAGGGCGGTAAGTTTCCTTTATAGGGGTTTCGGACAAGGCGGTTCTAATGGTGTACTTTTTGTTTTCATCTGACTCCTTTTTTAGGAGTTAGGGGTTTTTATATTTCTTAACATTGGACGTTATCGTCTCTTACTAGGTTACTAGCTCCCGCTGCAACCCGGATACCGCTGCAACCCGGATTAGTATGATGAAATAATAATATGCATATGGTTCTTAAATCATATTTTTTTATAGTTCCATATGGTCTAGTGGATAGGATAGCTGGCTTTGTCTAAGATGCCCGGGTTTGATTCTCGGTGTAGGAAAATTTTTAACTCTATAATCTTCGAACATTATAATTTACATTATAATTTCGAACCTTTTATAATTTATAATGAACCACATCGATCTTTTATGTAATTTCTTATTTCTGCTACTATGGGCTAAGGTTCGTTCTTACATGTAAAACTAGCAAAATTAAGTCTGATGAAGATTTAACTAATGTGTCAAAAGTAAGGTTGCAAGTCGGCGATTTTGTTTTTGGCCTTATTATAATTGGTATGGTGAAATAATAATATGCATATGGCTCTTAAATCATACTACTTTATGGTCCCATATGGTCTAGTGGCTAGGATAGTTAACTTTCACTTAACAGACCCGGGTTCGATTCCCGGTGTGGAAAAATTTTTAACTCTATAATCTTCGAACATTTGAACCTTTTATAATTTATAATGATGTATAATATAAATACTGTAATCTTAACTATAGTGAAAATGCCTATGCCAGTTAATATAGGGAAGAGTTCGATCTTTATTATACATGCTTCAAAAATCAAATATCTTTGAAAAGACTGCACTATGAAAACACACCAAACATGCAGTTTTTTTCGAAAAAATTGATTCTGTTTTAGAATTAATTTGTTTTAATTACAAAAGTTTTTTAACCCCATTAATTTCCTTTAGAATGAGCCATTGAACAACTCTCTACGATGTTCCAGTGCCAAGCTATCTGTGGAAAAGAAAAAAAAGATGCCGTTTAGGCAAAATGCTGTATTAGCTGCCATTTTCTTTTTATTTTCAAGCCAATATATTTCCCTTGCCGTTCAAGCCAAGAGACAGAAAGTTTTCTATACAGTAGTTTCAAACAAGGCGGTTCTAATGGTGTACTTTTTGTTTTGATCTGACTCTTTTTTTTTAGGAGTTATGGGTTTTTATATTTCTTAACATTGGACGTGATTGTCTCTTACTAGGTTGCTAGCTACCGCTGCAACTAGGATTATCTCCTAATGATCGTCTTTTAATATAACTTCAGTTACTATGGACTCTTTAATATAACTACGATGTTTCAGTGCCACGCTATCTGTGGAAAACAAGAAAGAAAAAAACAAAAAAGAAAAAAATATGCCTTTTAGGCAGAATATTGTAGTAGCTGCCACTTTTCTTGATTTTCATGCCAATATATCTCCCCTGCTGTTCAAGCCAAGGGACAGAAAGTTTCCTATACAGGGCTTTCGGACAAGGCGGTTCTAATTGTGTACTTTTTGTTTTGATCTGACTCCTTTTTTTTTAGGAACTATGTTCTTTATTATAAAAGGAATGATTCCTTAAGCTTCAGTTGAGAAATTTGTTGCACTGAAAACAACATCGTCATCATTCTTAATCAAAATGACTGTTTTTCTACATCCTGGGGATTTTAATATTTTCATCAAGAGGCTCAAATTACTATTGTGCGTTACCGTGCAGTGATTCGAACCTACATCTTTTATATTTGAAAGAAAGTCTCTGAGCCACCGTGCTGCCGGTGACCAAAAAGGCACCAATGACTAACACCATTTATGATCGATCCTTATGTCCCACTATACAAGTTTGTATTTGTATAGGCAAGAGTTCGTTCTTTATTGTAAACAAAAATACAGTTTTTATTGAAAAAATTTATTCTCTTTTAAAAATAATTTATTTTAGTTACTATAGATTTTTAACCCAATTAATTTCCTTTAAAATGAGCTATTGAACAACCCTCTACGATGTTCCAGTGCCAAGCTATCTCTGGATACAAAAAAGAAAAAAAAAGAAAAAAAGAAAAAAATATCCCGTTTGGGGAGAATAACGTGGTAAAAGTCTATTTTCTTGATTTTCAAGCCAATATATTTTCTTTGTTATTCAAGCCAAAGGGCGGTAAGTTTCCTTTATGGAGGATTTGTACAAGGCGGTTCTAATGGTGTACTTTTTGTTTTGATCTGACTCTTTTTTTAGGAGCTACGGGTTTTTATATTTCTTAACATTGGAGGTGATCGTCTCTTACTAGGTTGCTAGCTACCGCTGCAACCCGGATGAGAATGACATCAGTATATTTTTACATATTTTCAGTTCAGAATCACTAAAGTTATTGTGTAAACTGCAAAAATGTTTATGGTGATCTCCTAGAGTTACTCCTAAAGTGCGTATCTCTATAACGCTGTGCTATATTTCCGTAGAAAAGAAGTTCTTTTTTTTTGTTTTAGTTTTCAGTTCAGAATAGCTAAAGTTACTGTGTAAACTGCAAAAATGTTTATTGTGCCTGAGCATTAATTTAAAAATTTTTAATTCAAACTAGAAAAATACCTAAAAATTAAGAATTGTTTTTTTTTTGTTTGGTTTTTACTACTCGTCATGTGATTTTATGGGTAGAACTTTAAATGTAAGAAAAGATCCGGGTTGCAGCAATAGCTAGCAACCCCTTCAGTTTGTATGAGTATGGGTTTGTGTAAGCTGCAACCCGGACTACAATTAATTATTATTTCAATTCCTGTGAGCTAGTGTTCGTTCTTTATTATAACCGCTGCAACCCGTATTTCTACCGCTGCAACCTGTATTATGTAATTAATAGGTTGCTAGCTACCGCTGCAACCTAGATATTCGTATTTCTGTTACTATGAGCTAAGGTTCGTTCTTCACTGTAAAATCGCCGCAAACCGGATACGACGACTCCTTCGATACGAAGTGCCTGACTGAATAAGAAAAAAACACATTGTGCCCACATCGTTCTTTACTCAGGCAGTGCTAGCGCGCTGTCTATGATAATAAACTGATTACACACAGGAAACAGGAAAAAGCCTACGGCTTTTTCTTCTTTGAAATAGTAAGAGACGAGTCTCAAGCAATCAAGTAGCTAGCTAATTCCAATGTATGCAATTGTTTGTTATTCCAATGATCGTTTTTTATTGTAACTAGGTTTCAGCCATCTCTACAGCCATGATACTGATGGAAATTATATAATCCCTATTTATGTTTTAGTTAACATGGGCAAGGTGTCGTTCTTTATTGTAAAATTTTGTTTTGATCTGACTCCTTTTTTAGGAGCTATGGGTTTTGTATTTCTTAACATTGGACGTGATCGTCTCTTACTAGGTTGCTAGCTACCACGCAACCCGGATTGCTAGCTACCGCTGCAACCCGGATAACCACCAGTCTCTTCGGAGGCGTTGGTCCACATATTACCGCTGGTATACAATTATGATTTATGTACAAAAATAAAATATCTTTGAAAAGACTGCAGCATGAAAAGACATCAAAAATACAGTTTTTGGTGCAAAAATTTATTCTCTTTTAGAAATAATTTATTTTAGTTACTAAAAATTTTTAATCCAATCAATTTCCTTTAAAATGAGCTATTGAACAACTCAACGATGTTCCAGTGCCAAGCTATCTGTGGAAAAGAAGAAAAAAAATATGCCGTTTGTGGAGAATAACGTGGTTACAGTCAATTTTCTTGATTTTCAAGCCAATATATTTCCCTTGCTGTTCAAGCCAAATGACAGAAAGTTTCCTATACAGGGGTTTTCGGACAAGGTAGTTCTAATGGTGTACTTTTTGTTTTGATCTGACTCTTTTTATAGGAGTTAGGTTTTTTTTTATTCCTTAACATTGGACGTGATCGTCTCTTACTAGGTTGCTAGCTACCACTGCAACCCGGATGTATTATTACAAACAGGAAAAAGCCTACGGCCTTTTCTTCTTTGGAATAGTAAGAGACGAACCTCAAAGAATCAGGCAGCTAACTAAGTCCAATATAAGCAATTGTCTGTTCTTCTAATGATCATCTTTTAATTTTGCGTTTCTTACTAGGTTGCTAGCTACCACTTAAACCCAGATTATGTAATAGGTTGCTAGCTACCGCTGCAACCTAGATATTCTTATTTCTGCTACTATGGGCTAAGGTTCGTTCTTTCATGTAAAATCTCTTCGGAGGCGTGGGTTCAAATCTTACCGCTGGTATACGATTATGTTTGAAAGACTGCAGTGTGAAAAGACATCGAAAATGCAGTTTTTGGTGGAAAAATTTATTCTCTTTTAGAAATAATTTATTTTAGTTACAAAAGGTTTTTAACCCAATTAATTTCCTTTAAAATGAGCTATTGAACAACCCTCTACGATGTTCCAGTGCCAAGCTATCTCTGGAAACAAAGAAAAAAAGAAAAAAAAGAAAAAAATATCCCGTTTAGGAAGAATGTTGTAGTAGCTGCCACTTTTCTTGATTTTCAAGCCAATATATTTCCCTTTCTGTTCAAGCCAAGGGACAGAAAGTTTCCTATACAGGGGTTTCGGACAAGGCGGTTCTAATGGTGTACTTTTTGTTTTGATCTGACTCCTTTTTTAGGAACTATGGTTTACTTAACATTGGACGTGATCGTCTCTTACTAGGTTGCTAGCTACCGCTGCAACCCGGACTAGCAAAACATTTTTTAAGTCTGATGAAGATTTAACTAATGTGTCAAAAGTAAGGTTGCAAGTCGACGATTTTGTTTTGGCCTTATTATAATTGGTATGGTGAAATAATAATATGCATATGGCTCTTAAATCATACTTCTTTATGGTTCCATATGGTCTAGTGGCTAGGATAGTTAACTTTCACTTAACAGGCCCGGGTTCGATTCCCGGTGTGGAAAAATTTTTAACCCTATAATCTTCTAACATTTGAACCTTTTATAATTTATAATGATGTATAATATAAATACTGTAATCTTAAATATAGTGAAGTTGCCTATGCAAGTTAGTATAGGGAAGAGTTCGATCTTTATTATAATTATTTTATTTAAAATTTTCAGGATTATTCTAGTTTCAGTTAACAAATGAATTTTTTGTTAAAGCCCCCCCAAAAATTACTGCATTTTATATAATAATGGATAATTATATAAAAAAACCGTATTGACAAACACCATTTATGATGAACTCTATCGGTCCTTTATGTAATAATAAAAATAATTTGTTTTAACTACAAGAAGTTTTTAACCCCATTAATTTTCTTTAAAATGAGCCATTGAACAACTCTCTACGATGTTCCAGTACCAAGCTATCTATTGAATTACTAACCTATACTATAATTAAGTGGCGTATAAAATTTAGTATAGGCAAGAGGTCGTTCTTTATTATAATCCCTTCTCGATACCCCTGATCCGTAAGATACCTCTGTTTTGCTCTGTCATATTTCATTTTCTTAAATCCTGGATCACAAGACATCTTAGTAGCAATCCTTACGCGTGCTCGAGCTTTATTGCGTTTGGTGGCATTTTTATCTCTTTTAAATAAACTTTTCTTATATTTCAGGATGTTAGCTTTATTTTTTGTGTAGTAAAGTTTTCTATTAGTAGAAATTTGGATTGTTCTATTTTGATATTGTTTTTGGTTATTCTTTCTTTTTTTCCACTCGCGTGAGACCATATTTTTTCAAGATTTAAAATTATTAAGCACACAAAATCCCGTGTCGAGTATCTAAAACCTAGCATAAAACAAAACTAATTTTAAAATTTTCAGGTATTTATCTTGTTTGAATTACAAAATTAGTATTATTGGTTAGACACCATAAATATTTTGCAGTTTAAATAATAAGTTTAGTGATTCTGGACTGAAAACTAAAATAATTGCAATTATGAGACAATAATATGGAGATATGTACTTTACGGGTTACAGGATACAATAATAAATTTGAACTGAGATGAAAAAAAATTTCTTCCAGGAGACAAAAAGCAAAACTAATTTTAGAATTTTCATGTATTTTGTTGTTTAAATTAAAAAATTACTATTACTGATTAGGCATCATAAATATTTTTGCAGTTTACATAATAATTTTAGCGATTAAGCCAAAAAAGAAAATTTTGGTTCCAGGAGTTTCGGTTACTATTGAGACAAGTAGCTATTATTACTATAGAGTTCATTACATGGACTGTTTTATTGCTTCAAAATTCAAATATCTTTGAAAAGACTGCAGTATGAAAATACATCAAAAATGCAATTTTTTTGACAAAATTGATTCTACTTTAAAAAGTATTTTATTTTTAAATACAAAAGTGACTAGATGTTGCAATTTCCTTTAAAATGAGCTATTATACAGCTCTCTATGATTTTCCAGTGCCCAGCTAGCTGAGCAGAAAGAAAAAGCGGAAAGAAAAAAATATCCCGTTTGGGGAGAATAACGTGGTTAAAGTCAATTTTCTTGATTTTCAAGCCAATATATTTCCCTTGCTGTTCAAGCCAAGGGACAGAAAGTTTCCTATACAGGGGTTTCGGACAAGGCGGTTCTAATGGTGTACTTTTTGTTTTGATCTGACTCTTTTTTTAAGAACTATGGGTTTTTATATTTCTTAACATTGGACGTGATCGTCTCTTACTAGGTTGCTAGCTACCGCTGCAATCCGGATGAATGAGACCATTTACAGTTTTGACGTTTCTTATATAGTAATTATGACGTCACTGCATCAAAAATACAGTTTTTATTGGAAAAATTTATTCTCTTTTAGAAATAATTTATTTTAGTTACAAAAGGTTTTTAACCCAATTAATTTCCTTTAAAATGAGCTATTGAACAACCCTCTACGATGTTCCAGTGCCAAGCTATCTCTGGAAAAGAAAGAAAAAAAAAAGAAAAAAATATCTCGTTTGGGGAGAATAACGTGGTAAAAGTCAATTTGCTTGATTTTCAAGCCAATATATTTCCCTTGCTGTTCAAGCCAAAGGGCGGTAAGTTTCCTTTATAGAGGTTTCGGACAAGGCGGTTCTAATGGTGTACTTTTTGTTTTGATCTGACTCCTTTTTTAGGAACTATGGGTTTTTATATTTCTTAACATTGGACGTGATCGTCTCTTACTAGGTTGCTAGCTACTGCTGCAACCCGGATAGATTTTTAACCCAATGAATTTCCTTTAAAATGAGCTATTGAACAACCGTCTACGATGTTCCAGTGCCAAGCTATCTCTGGAAACAAAAAAAAGAGAAAAAAATATCCCGTTTGGGGAGAATAACGTGGTTAAAGTCAATTTTCTTGATTTTCAAGCCAATATATTTCCCTTCCTGTTCAAGCCAAGGGACAGAAAGTTTCCTATACAGGGGTTTCGGACAAGGCGGTTCTAATGGTGTACTTTTTGTTTTGATCTGACTCCTTTGTTAGGAACTATGGGTTTTATATTTCTTAACATTGGACGTGATCGTCTCTTACTAGGTTGCTAGCTACCGCTGCAACCCGGATTATTTATGAGAGGCAGCCTGGCCGAGTGGTCCAAGGCACTGGTGTTAGCCACCAGTCTCTTCGGAGGCGTGGGTTCAAATCTTACCGCTGGTATAATGTTTGAAATACTGCAGTATGAAAAGACATCAAAAATGCAGTTTTTGGTGGAAAAATTTATTCTCTTTTAGAAATAATTTATTTTAGTTCCTATAGGTTTTTAACCCAATTAATTTCCTTTAAAATGAGCTATTGAACAACCCTCTACGATGTTCCAGTGCCAAGCTATCTTTGGATACAAAAGAAAAAAGAAAAAAAAATATCCCGTTTAGGCAGAATGTTGTAGTAGCTGCCACTTTTCTTGATTTTCAAGCCAATATATTTCCCTTGCTGTTCAAGCCAAGGGACAGAAAGTTTCCTATACAGGGGTTTCGGACAAGGCGGTTCTAATGGTGTACTTTTTGTTTTGATCTGACTCCTGCTTTAGGAACTATGGTTTTTTATATTTCTTAACATTGGACGTGAACAAGTTAGTATAGGCAAGAGTTCGTTCTTTATTATAATTATTACAATATATACAGCAGTTTCCTTTAAAATGAGCCATTACACAGCTTTTTATTATGACAACGAACTGTTTGATTTAATACTTAAGTTACTATGGGTTCAGTTCGTTCCTTATTGTAATATGGGCTGGAAGTTTGTTCTTTACTGTAATTTCTTTAGGAACATAATTAAAATTTCTTAATGTAATAAAAATAATTTGTTTTAATTACAAAAGGTTTTTAACCCCATTAATTTCCTTTAAAATGAGCCATTGAACAACTCTCTACGATGTTCCAGTGCCATGCTATCTGTTGAATTACTAACCTATACTATAATTAGGTGGCGTATAAAATTTAGTATAGGCAAGATGTCGTTCTTTATTATAACATTGAACAATTCTCTACAATGTTCCAGTGCCATGGTATCTGTTGAATTACTAACCTATACTATAATTAAGTGGCGTGTAAAATTTAGTATAGGTAAGAGGTCGTTCTTTATTATAATTCCTTATGTAATAAAATTGTGAAAAACACACCGTGCCTTGGCTATTCTATTTTTAACATCTTCTCTGATCTCTCCGTCTTTACTATTAAAAAATCAAATGTAACCTCATACTTGAACTATACCAAATACCCCTTTTTCTATTCTCTGTTGCATCAGTTACTATGAGATAGACTTCGGTCCTTACTGTAATTATTTCTTAACATTGGAAGTGATCGTCTCTTACTAGGTTGCTAGCTACCACTGAAACCCGGATTATATAAAAAACCTAATTGACAAATACCATTTATGATGAAATATATCGGTCCTTTATGTAATTTTCCTTGCTGTTCAAGCCAAGGGACAGAAAGTTTCCTATACAGGGGTTTCGGACAAGGCGGTTCTATCGGTGTACTTTTTGTTTTGATCTGACTCCTCTGTTAGGAACTATGGGTTTTTATATTTCTTAACGTTAGACGTGATCGTCTCTTACTAGGTTGCTAGCTACTGCTGCAACCCAGATAGTATAGGCAAGAGGTCGTTCTTTATTATAATACAAAATACCCATTTACAGTATTGATCCTTTATGTAACGAACTGATTGACAATACTGATGGTTAGAGTTCGATCTTTAAGTTATCATATACTGTTAAAATTTTTTCTTATATGAATGTTTTATGGTGTAATGGTTAGCACTTAAGACATTGAATCCAATGATCCGAGTTCAAATCCCGGTGGACGGTTCTTATGAAATGTAGCTTACTTATGCTACAATTTAGGTTTCTGTGGTAATTTTTCTTTTAAAAATTAAATTAGTTACTATCGCCTAGAGTTAGTTCTTAACCATGTCGTAGCAATTAGTTTTATAATAATAATTAATTTTGTTAATTACAAAAGGTTTCTATATACAGCAGTTTCTTTAAAATGAGCCATTACACAGCTCTTTATTATGGCCACGAACTGTTTGATTTAATACTTCAGTTACTATGGGTTCAGTTCGTTCCTTATTGTAAAATTCTTTGAAATAGTAAGAGACTAGCCTCAAACAATCAAGTAGCTAACTAAATCAAATGTATATATTGGGTTTTTATTCCAACGACCGTCTTTTAGTGAAAAATTTTAATATATTGACCTTAAATATAATACCTGTACTAGCCTATACTATAGTTAAGTGGCCTATAAAATTTAGTATAGGCAAGAGGTCGTTCTTTATTATAAACAGGAAAAAGCCTACGGCTTTTTCTTCTTTTAAATAGTAAGAGACGAAACTCAAACAATCAAGTAGCTAACTAAGTCCAATGTGTGGAATGGTTTGTTATTTCAGTGATCGTCTTTTAATGTAAAAATATAAATACTGTAATCTTAACTATAGTGAAGTTGCGTATGCAAGTTAGTATAGGGAAGAGTTCGATCTTTATTATAAAACTGAAAGTAAGGAGCGACATTAAATCTTAAAACGAACAGAAATTATTCCGTATATGAAAGAGTCTGTGCCCTCCTCAACACCTCGCTCTTTACGCTAAAGTTTGACTTTCTCACAACTCTTTTTTTAAACAATAAAAACTTAAATATAAAAACTTTAAACAATAAAAACTTTATAGAGGCACAAGTGTGCCTCCTTGATTAAGTGGCGCATAAAATTTAGTATAGGCAAGAGGTAGTTCTTTATTATAAAAATATAAAACTATGATGACATTCATTATTTATCTAGTAGGGTTTCAGACAAGGTAATTCTAATGATGTACTTTTGTTTTGATCTGACTCTATTTTCGGAGTTTTGGGTTTTTATATTTCTTAGCATTGGACTGATCATCTCTTACTAGGTTGCTAGCTACTGCTGCAACCCAAATTCACATATATATTTATTTATGAGAGGCAGCCCGGCCGAGTGGTCCAAGGCACTGGTGTTAGCCACCAGTCTCTTCGGAGGCGTGTGTTCAAATCTTACCGCTGGTATACGATTATGTTTGAAAGACTGCAGTGTGAAAAGACATCAAAAATGCAGTTTTTGGTGAAAAAATTTACTCTCTTTTAGAAATAATTTATTTTAGTTACTATAGATTTTTAACCCAATTAATTTCCTTTAAAATGAGCTATTGAACAACCCTCTACGATGTTCCAGTGCCAAGCTATCTCTGGTTACAAAAAAAGAAAAAAAGAAAAAAATATCCCGTTTGTGGAGAATAACGTGGTTAAAGTCAATTTTCTTGATTTTCAAGCCAATATATTTCCCTTGCTGTTCAAGCCAAGGGACAGAAAGTTTTCTATACAGGGGTTTCGGACAAGGCGGTTCTAATGGTGTACTTGTTTTGATCTGACTCCTTTGTTAAGAACTATGGGTTTTTATATTTCTTAACATTGGACGTGATCGTCTCTTACTAGGTTGCTAGCTACCGCTGCAATCCGGATTATTCCAATGATCGTCTTTTAATGTAAAGCATAATTAATTCTAATTTTTACAATGGTTTGTTATTCCAATGATCGTCTTTTAATGTAAAATCTCTACGATGTTCCAGTGCCAAGCTACCTGTGGAATTACTATCCTATACTATAATTAAGTGGCACATCAAATTTTGTATAGGCAAGAGGTCGTTCTTTATTATAAAACTAAATCAAATTTATGTAATAGGTTTTTATTCCAACGATCGTCTTTTAATGGAAAATTTTAATATATTGACCTTAAATGTAACTGTACTAGCCTATACTCTATAGTTAAGAGGCCTATAAATTTTAGTAAAGGCAAGAGGTCGATATTTATTATAAATGCATTGGAAGTGATCGTCTCATACTAGGTTGCTAGCTACAGTTGCAACCCGGAAAATACCCCCGGAACCACCGTATATCAGTTACTATTTGCGAGAGATCGTTTTTTACTGTAATCGTCTCTTACTAGGTTGCTCGCTACCATTGCGACCCGGATCAGCTCTATCTGATAGTCCCTATTTATAATGAAATGTATCGATCCTTTATGTGATTTAAGGAACTAAATCGAGCTTTTACGTAAATATTTATTTTAACATTTTAGTTACTATAGGCTAGAGTTTATTCCTTATTATGAAAACGATTAACTATTAATAAAAAAAAACTGATAACAAACAGGAAAAGGCCTATGGCTTTTTCTTCTTTGAAATAGTATGAGACGAACCTCAAACAATCAAGTAGCTAACTAACTCCAATATATGCAATTGTTTGTTATTCCAATGATCGTCTTTTAATATAATTTTAGGAGTTATGGGTTAATTTAGTTTTTACTATGGGGCGTGATCGTCTCTTACTATGTTGCTAGCTACTGCTGCAACCGGGATTTTAAAACCTAATCTTAAGAAATGAATTAGCTAATTTGACAAGACACGGGTTACTAAGGGCAAGAGTTCGTTCCTTACTATAAAATTCTTTTTCCCGTTGCATTAGTTACTAGGAGATAGACTTCGGTCCTTACTGTAATTTAATGTAACTACGTAACTCATTATAAAGGTAGAACTCTTTCTAATTGATTACAAACAGGAAAAAGCCTACGGCTTTTTCTTCTTTGAAATAGTAAGAGACTAGCCCCAAACAATCAAGTAGCTAACTAAATCAAATGTATGTATTGGGTTTTTATTCCAATGACCGTCTTTTAGTGGAAAATTTTAATATATTGACCTTAAATATAATAAATGTACTAGCCTATACAATAGTTAAGTGGCCTATAAAATTTAGTATAGGCAAGAGGTCGTTCTTTATTATAAATCTTTAATGTAATTTTTATCTCTTTTAAATAAACTTTTCTGATATTTCAGGATGTTAGCTTTATTTTTTGTGTAGTAAAGTTTTTTATTAGTAGAAATTTGGATTGCTCTATTTTGATATCAAATCTTACCGCTGGTATACGATTATGTTTGAAAGACTGCAGTGTGAAAAGACATCGAAAATGCAGTTTTTGGTGGAAAAATTTATTCTCTTTTAGAAATAATTTATTTTAGTTACAAAAGGTTTTTAACCCAATTAATTTCCTTTAAAATGAGCTATTGAACAACCCTCTACGATGTTCCAGTGCCAAGCTATCTGTGGAAAAGAAAAAAAGAAAAGAGAAAAAAATATCCCGTTTGGGGAGAATAACGCGGTTAAAGTCAATTTTCTTGATTTTCAAGCCAATATATTTCCCTTGCTGTTCAAGCCAAGGGACAGAAAGTTTCCTATACAGGGGTTTCGGACAAGGCGGTTCTAATGGTGTACTTTTTGTTTTGATCTGACTCCTTTTTTAGGAACTATGGGTTTTTATATTTCTTAACATTGGACGTGATCGTCTCTTACTAGGTTGCTAGCTACCGCTGCAACCGGATAAAACATAGCTATAATAAAAGTATGAGGACATTCATTATTTATTTAGTATGGTTTCACACAAAGTGGTCCTAATGAGGTACTTTTGTTTTGATCTGACTCTATTTTTTTATATTTCTTAGCATTGGGTTTGATCGTCTCTTACTAGGTTACTAGCTACTGCTGCAACCCAGATTCATATATACAGCTATGAGAGGCAGCGTGGCCGAGCGGTCCAAGGCGGTGGTGTTAGTCACCAGTCTCTTCGGAGGTGTGGGTTCAAATCCTACCACTGGTATACGATTATGACGTCATTGATCAATGTTTAATATTTAATATGCAGTTTTTCGTAGAAAACTGATTATATTTTAAAAATAATTTGTTTTAATTACAAAAAGTTTTTAACCCCATTAATTTGCTTTAAAATGAGCCATTAAACAACTCTCTACGATGTTCCAGTGCCAAGCTATCTGTGGAATTACTAACCTAAACTATAATTAAGTGGCATATAAGATTTAGTATAGGCAAGAGGTCGTTCTTTATTATACGTCTCTTACTAGGTTGCTAGCTACCGCTGCAACCCGGATAGTATTAGATGTAATCCTCTCTTGCTACGTTGCTAGCTACCGCTGTGACATGGATATTAAGTGATAATATCTTAATATTTCAATTACTATGGGCTAGAGTTCGTTCTTTACTATAAATTTACTAACCTATACTATAGTTAAGTGGCCTATATAATTTAGTATAGGCAAGAGGTCGTTCTTTATTATAATAGTCCCTATTTATGTTTTAGTTAACATGGGCAAGGTGTCGTTCTTTATTGTATATTACTTCTCGATACGCCTGGTCGGTTGAATACCTTTGTTTTGCTCTCTCAATTATTACTTCTCGATACACCTGGTCGGTTGAATACCTTTGCTTTTTTCTTTTCAAGTTACTATCTCTGTTGTTTGTGTAGTACTGTTTTTTCAACTTGCGTATAGCCTGCTTTGATCTAACCATTATTCTAATCAAGAATGAGAGAATTTTCAGTTTTGACTTTCCTTATATACTAATTATGACGTCCCTCTATTCACGTCATAGCTCTAATATAAAACTATGATGACGTTCATTATTTATCTAGTAGGGTTTCAGACAAGGTATTTCTAATGATGTACTTTTGTTTTGATCTGACTCTATTTTTAGGAGTTTTGGGTTTTTATATTTCTTAGTATTGGACTGATTGTCTCTTACTAGGTTGCTAGCTACTGCTGCAACCCAAATTCACATATATATTTATTTTTGAGAGGCAGCCTGGCCGAGTGGTCCAAGGCACTGGTGTTAGCCACCAGTCTCTTCAGAGGCGTGGGTTCAATTCTTACCGCTGGTATACGATTATGTTTGAAAGACTGCAGTGTGAAAAGACATCAAAATGCAGTTTTTGGTGGAAAAATTTATTCTCTTTTAGAAATAATTTATTTTAGTTACTATAGATTTTTAACCCAATTAATTTCCTTTAAAATGAGCTATTGAACAACCCTCTACGATGTTCCAGTGCCAAGCTATCTCTGGATACAAAAAAAGAAAAAAAAGAAAAAAAAAAAGAAAAAAATATCCCGTTTAGGCAGAATGTTGTAGTAGCTGCCACTTTTCTTGATTGTCAAGCCAATATATTTCCCTTGCTGTTCAAGCCAAGGGACAGAAATTTTACTATGCAGGGGTTTCGGACAAGGTGGTTCTAATGGTGTACTTTTTGTTTTGATCTGACTCTTTTTTTAAGAACTATGGGTTTTTATATTTCTTAACATTGGACGTGATCGTCTCTTACTAGGTTGCTAGCTACCGCTGCAACCCGGATAAACTTAAAAATAAAATATATATTAAAAAATGTAATTTTTTGGTCTGAAAATACATAGTCAATCCCACATTGGGTAGTTAGAACCTAACCAAAAATAAAACTAATTTTAACATTTTAAGGTATTTTTCCAGCTTTTATTGAAATATTCAAACTATTGCTCGGATACCATGGATATTTTTGCAGTTTACACAAGCTGCAAAGAACGCACAGGCTGATCTTTGTAAACTGAGAAAAATTTTACGAATGTTTTACCGGGATTACGAAAAATATTCAAAATTAAAGATTAAAATTATCTCTGAAAGAATAGATTTTGTTGAAAAGTCAGCTAGAGATGCTTTCGCAAAACTTCACAGTAATATCCAAAAGAAATGTTGCATGTTTAGTGAAAAGCTTCCAAGGTATGGACCGGCAACTGTGGAACAGTTTACAGATGTAATGGGAAATCTTATACATCACTGTGAATATATGGAGGCATAATTGTCCTTTACTTAGTTTCAGCTTAAATTCGATCATCGAGCCTTTATGTACTACATCCAACGACTATGACGTCATGGATCAATATTGTATATACAAAATTAAGTTTTTCGTGAAAAATAATTAATAAAAAAAATTAAGTGCAAAAGGCGCTAGATCTAGAGATTTCCTTTAAAATGAGCCATTGAACAACTCTCTACGATGTTCCAGTGCCAAGCTATCTCTGGAAACAAAAGAAAGAAAAAAATATCCCGTTTGTGCAGAATAACGTGGTTAATGTCATTTTTTTTGATTTTCAAGCCAATATATTTTCTTTGTTACTCAAGCCAAAGGGTGGTAAGTTTCCTTTATAGGGGTTTTGGACAAGGCGGTTCTAATGGTGTACTTTTTGTTTTGATATGACTATTTTTCTAGGAGTTAGGGGTTTTTATATTTCTTAACATTGGACGTGATCGTCTCTTACTAGGTTGCTAGCTACCGCTGCAACCCAGATTGTTATTCAAGCCAAAGGGCGGTAAGTTTCCTTTATAGAGGTTATAGTAAGTTTTATAGTAAGTTTCCTTTTAGAAATAATTTATTTTAGTTACTATAGATTTTTAACCCAATTAATTTCCTTTAAAATGAGCTATTGAACAACCCTCTACGATGTTCCAGTGCCAAGCTATCTGTGGAAAAGAAAAAAAAAGAAAAGAGAAAAAAATATCCCGTTTGGGGAGAATAACGTGGTTAAAGTCAATTTTCTTGATTTTCAAGCCAATATATTTCCCTTGCTGTTCAAGCCAAGGGACAGAAAGTTTCCTATACAGGGGTTTCGGACAAGGCGGTTCTAATGGTGTACTTTTTGTTTTGATCTGACTCCTTTGTTAGGAACTATGGGTTTTTATATTTCTTAACATTGGAGGTGATCGTCTCTTACTAGGTTGCTAGCTACCGCTGCAACCCGGACTACCCCTGGAACCACCATATATCAGTTACTACGGGTGAAAGATCGTTCTTTACTGTAATACTTTATTATGAAATAAATTACAAACAGGAAAAAGCCTACGGCTTTTTCTTCTTTGGAATAGTAAGAGACGATCCTCAAATAATCAACAGCTAACTAGGATTATAATTTGTTCTTTAACATAAACTTCATTAATCGGATATTTTAATATATCCTATATGGTCTAGAGGTTGGGATAGCTCTCACCCAGTAGGCTTGAGTTCAATTTCTGTTTGGGAAATTTTTACTTATGATGATTTCTTAAGGAACATAATTAAAATTTCTTGATGTAATAAAAATAATTTGTTTTAATTACAAAAGGTTTTTAACCCCATTAATTTCCTTTAAAATGAGCCATTGAACAACTCTCTACGATGTTCCAGTGCCATGCTATCTGTTGAAGTACTAACCTATACTATAATTAAGTGGCGTATAAAATTTAGTATAGGCAAGAGGTCGTTCTTTATTATATTTTGACTTGAGATCGTTTTTTAATTATAAATACAAACAGGAAAAATCCTACGGATTTTTCTTCTTTTAAATAGTAAGAGACGAAACTCAAACAATCAAGTAGCTAACTAAGTCCAATGTATGGAATGGTTTGTTATTTCAGTGATCGTCTTTTAATGTAAATTTAACCCAATTAATTTACTTTAAAATGAGCTATTGAACAACTCTCTACGATGTTCCAGTGCCAAGCTATCTGTGGAAAAGAAAAAAAAATATGCCGTTTGTGGAGAATAACGTGGTTAAAGTCAATTTTCTTGATTTTCAAGCCAATATATTTCCCTTGCTGTTCAAGCCAAATGACAGAAAGTTTCCTATACAGGGTTTTCGAACAAGGCGGTTCTAATGGTGTACTTTTTGTTTTAATCTGACTCCTTTTTTAGGAGCTATGTGTTTTTTTATTTCTTAACATTGGACGTGATCGTCTCTTACTAGGTTGCTAGCTACCACTGCAACCCGGATAACTACACCTGGAACTACCATATATCAGTTAGTATGGTAGAGAGATCGTTCTTTAGTTTAATCAAGCCAAATAACAGAAAGTTTCCTGTACATGGGTTTCGGACAAGGTGGTTCTAATGGTGTACTTTTTGTTTTGATCTGACTCCTTTTTTAGGAGCTATGGGTTTTTATATTTCTTAATTTTATATTATCTCTTTATATTGGACGTGATCGTCTCTTACTAGGTTGCTAGCTACCGCTGCAACCGGATAGCAATTACATAATCCCTATTTATGTTTCAGTTAATATGGGCTAGGTTTCGTTCTTTATTGTAAACCTAAAAGAATCAGGCAGCTAAGTCCAATATAAGCAATGGTTTGTTCTTCTAATGATCATCTTTTAATTTGGGGTTTCTTACGAGGTTGCTAGCTACCACTGCAACCCGAACTATGTAATTAATAGGTTGCTAGCTACCGCTGCAACCTAGATATTCTTATTTCTGCTACTATGGGCTAAGGTTCGTTCTTTACTGTAACTTTTAATGTAAATCTTATGATCGTCCAATGATCGTCTTTTAGTGTAACTAGCTATCGCTGCAACCCGAAAAAAAAACACATTGTGCCCACATCGTTCTTTACTCAGGCAGTGCTAGCGCGCTGCCTATGATGATAAACTGATTACACACAGGAAAAAGCCTACGGCTTTTTCTTCTTTTAAATAGTAAGAGACGAGTCTCAAATAATCAAGTAGCTAGCTAATTCCAAAGGTATGCAATTTTTGTTATTCCAATGATCGTTTTTATTGTAACTAGGTTTCAGCCATCTCTACAGCCATGATACTATTGGAAATTACATAATCCCTATTTATATTTTAGTTAAAATGGGCAAGGTGTCGTTCTTTATTGTAGGTGGAAAAATTTATTCTCTTTTAGAAATAATTTATTTTAGTTACTATAGATTTTTAACCCAATTAATTTCCTTTAAAATGAGCTATTGAACAACCCTCTACGATGTTCCAATGCCAAGCTATCTGTGGAAAAGAAAAAAAAAGAAAAAAATATCCCGTTTGGGGAGAATAACGTGGTTAAAGTCAATTTTCTTGATTTTCAAGCCAATATATTTCCCTTGCTGTTCAAGCCAAGGGACAGAAAGTTTCCTATACATTCGGACAAGGCGGTTCTAATGGTGTACTTTTCGTTTTGATCTGACTCCTTTGTTAGGAACTATGGGTTTTTATATTTCTTAACATTGTACGTGATCGTCTCTTACTAGGTTGCTAGCTACCGCTGCAACCCGGATATGGACTAAGGTTCGTTCTTTCATGTAAAACTAGCAAAACATTTTTTAAGCCTGATGAAGATTTAACTAATGTGTCAAAAGTAAGGTTGCAAGTCGACGATTTTGTTTCGGCCTTATTATAATTGGTATGGTGAAACAATAATACGCATATGGCTCTTAAATCATACATACTTCTTTATGGTTCAATATGGTCTAGTGGCTAGGATAGTTAACTTTCACTTAACAGGATCGGGTTCGATTCCCGGGGTGGGAAAATTTTTAACTCTATAATCTTCGAACATTTGAACCTTTTATAATTTTTAATGATGCATAATATAAATACTGTAATCTTAACTATAGTGAAGTTGCGTATGCAAGTTAGTATAGGGAAGAGTTCGATCTTTGTTATAATAACTGGTATACGATTATGTTTGAAAGACTGCAGTGTGAAAAGACATCAAAAATGCAGTTTTTGGTGGAAAAATTTATTCTCTTTTAGAAATAATTTATTTTAGTTACTAAAGATTTTTAACCCAATTAATTTCCTTTAAAATGAGCTATTGAACAACCCTCTACGATGTTCCAGTGCCAAGCTATCTGTGGAAAAAAAAAAAGAAAAAAATATCCCGTTTGGGGAGAATAACGTGGTTAAAGTCAATTTGCTTGATTTTCAAGCCAATATATTTCCCTTGCTGTTCAAGCCAAGGGACAGAAAGTTTCCTATACAGGGGTTTCGGACAAGGCGGTTCTAATGGTGTACTTTTTGTTTTGATCTGACTCCTCTGTTAGGAACTATGGGTTTTTATATTTCTTAACATTGGAGGTGATCGTCTCTTACTAGGTTGCTAGCTACCGCTGCAACCCGGACTACCCCTGGAACCACCATATATCAGTTACTACGGGTGAAAGATCGTTCTTTACTGTAATACTTTATTATGAAATAAATTACAAACAGGAAAAAGCCTACGGCTTTTTCTTCTTTGGAATAGTAAGAGACGATCCTCAAATAATCAACAGCTAACTAGGATTATAATTTGTTCTTTAACATAAACTTCATTAATCGGATATTTTAATATATCCCATATGGTCTAGAGGTTGGGATAGCTCTCACCCAGTAGGCTTGAGTTCAATTTCTGTTTGGGAAATTTTTACTTATGATGATTTCTTAAGGAACATAATTAAAATTTCTTGATGTAATAAAAATAATTTGTTTTAATTACAAAAGGTTTTTAACCCCATTAATTTCCTTTAAAATGAGCCATTGAACAACTCTCTACGATGTTCCAGTGCCATGCTATCTGTTGAAGTACTAACCTATACTATAATTAAGTGGCGTATAAAATTTAGTATAGGCAAGAGGTCGTTCTTTATTATATTTTGACTTGAGATCGTTTTTTAATTATAAATACAAACAGGAAAAATCCTACGGATTTTTCTTCTTTTAAATAGTAAGAGACGAAACTCAAACAATCAAGTAGCTAACTAAGTCAAATGTATGGAATGGTTTGTTATTTCAGTGATCGTCTTTTAATGTAAATTTAACCCAATTAATTTACTTTAAAATGAGCTATTGAACAACTCTCTACGATGTTCCAGTGCCAAGCTATCTGTGGAAAAGAAAAAAAAATATGCCGTTTGTGGAGAATAACGTGGTTAAAGTCAATTTTCTTGATTTTCAAGCCAATATATTTCCCTTGCTGTTCAAGCCAAATGACAGAAAGTTTCCTATACAGGGTTTTCGAACAAGGCGGTTCTAATGGTGTACTTTTTGTTTTAATCTGACTCCTTTTTTAGGAGCTATGTGTTTTTTTATTTCTTAACATTGGACGTGATCGTCTCTTACTAGGTTGCTAGCTACCACTGCAACCCGGATAACTACACCTGGAACTACCATATATCAGTTAGTATGGTAGAGAGATCGTTCTTTAGTTTAATCAAGCCAAATAACAGAAAGTTTCCTGTACATGGGTTTCGGACAAGGTGGTTCTAATGGTGTACTTTTTGTTTTGATCTGACTCCTTTTTTAGGAGCTATGGGTTTTTATATTTCTTAATTTTATATTATCTCTTTATATTGGACGTGATCGTCTCTTACTAGGTTGCTAGCTACCGCTGCAACCCGGATAGCAATTACATAATCCCTATTTATGTTTCAGTTAATATGGGCTAGGTTTCGTTCTTTATTGTAAACCTAAAAGAATCAGGCAGCTAAGTCCAATATAAGCAATGGTTTGTTCTTCTAATGATCATCTTTTAATTTGGGGTTTCTTACGAGGTTGCTAGCTACCACTGCAACCCGAACTATGTAATTAATAGGTTGCTAGCTACCGCTGCAACCTAGATATTCTTATTTCTGCTACTATGGGCTAAGGTTCGTTCTTTACTGTAACTTTTAATGTAAATCTTATGATCGTCCAATGATCGTCTTTTAGTGTAACTAGCTATCGCTGCAACCCGAAAAAAAAACACATTGTGCCCACATCGTTCTTTACTCAGGCAGTGCTAGCGCGCTGCCTATGATGATAAACTGATTACACACAGGAAAAAGCCTACGGCTTTTTCTTCTTTTAAATAGTAAGAGACGAGTCTCAAATAATCAAGTAGCTAGCTAATTCCAAAGGTATGCAATTTTTGTTATTCCAATGATCGTTTTTTATTGTAACTAGGTTTCAGCCATCTCTACAGCCATGATACTATTGGAAATTACATAATCCCTATTTATATTTTAGTTAAAATGGGCAAGGTGTCGTTCTTTATTGTAGGTGGAAAAATTTATTCTCTTTTAGAAATAATTTATTTTAGTTACTATAGATTTTTAACCCATTTAATTTCCTTTAAAATGAGCTATTGAACAACCCTCTACGATGTTCCAATGCCAAGCTATCTGTGGAAAAGAAAAAAAAAGAAAAAAATATCCCGTTTGGGGAGAATAACGTGGTTAAAGTCAATTTTCTTGATTTTCAAGCCAATATATTTCCCTTGCTGTTCAAGCCAAGGGACAGAAAGTTTCCTATACAGGGGTTTCGGACAAGGCGGTTCTAATGGTGTACTTTTCGTTTTGATCTGACTCCTTTGTTAGGAACTATGGGTTTTTATATTTCTTAACATTGTACGTGATCGTCTCTTACTAGGTTGCTAGCTACCGCTGCAACCCGGATATGGACTAAGGTTCGTTCTTTCATGTAAAACTAGCAAAACATTTTTTAAGCCTGATGAAGATTTAACTAATGTGTCAAAAGTAAGGTTGCAAGTCGACGATTTTGTTTCGGCCTTATTATAATTGGTATGGTGAAACAATAATACGCATATGGCTCTTAAATCATACATACTTCTTTATGGTTCAATATGGTCTAGTGGCTAGGATAGTTAACTTTCACTTAACAGGATCGGGTTCGATTCCCGGGGTGGGAAAATTTTTAACTCTATAATCTTCGAACATTTGAACCTTTTATAATTTTTAATGATGCATAATATAAATACTGTAATCTTAACTATAGTGAAGTTGCGTATGCAAGTTAGTATAGGGAAGAGTTCGATCTTTATTATAATAACTGGTATACGATTATGTTTGAAAGACTGCAGTGTGAAAAGACATCAAAAATGCAGTTTTTGGTGGAAAAATTTATTCTCTTTTAGAAATAATTTATTTTAGTTACTAAAGATTTTTAACCCAATTAATTTCCTTTAAAATGAGCTATTGAACAACCCTCTACGATGTTCCAGTGCCAAGCTATCTGTGGAAAATAAAAAAGAAAAAAATATCCCGTTTGGGGAGAATAACGTGGTTAAAGTCAATTTGCTTGATTTTCAAGCCAATATATTTCCCTTGCTGTTCAAGCCAAGGGACAGAAAGTTTCCTATACATTCGGACAAGGCGGTTCTAATGGTGTACTTTTCGTTTTGATCTGACTCCTTTGTTAGGAACTATGGGTTTTTATATTTCTTAACATTGTACGTGATCGTCTCTTACTAGGTTGCTAGCTACCGCTGCAACCCGGATATGGACTAAGGTTCGTTCTTTCATGTAAAACTAGCAAAACATTTTTTAAGCCTGATGAAGATTTAACTAATGTGTCAAAAGTAAGGTTGCAAGTCGACGATTTTGTTTCGGCCTTATTATAATTGGTATGGTGAAACAATAATACGCATATGGCTCTTAAATCATACATACTTCTTTATGGTTCAATATGGTCTAGTGGCTAGGATAGTTAACTTTCACTTAACAGGATCGGGTTCGATTCCCGGGGTGGGAAAATTTTTAACTCTATAATCTTCGAACATTTGAACCTTTTATAATTTTTAATGATGCATAATATAAATACTGTAATCTTAACTATAGTGAAGTTGCGTATGCAAGTTAGTATAGGGAAGAGTTCGATCTTTGTTATAATAACTGGTATACGATTATGTTTGAAAGACTGCAGTGTGAAAAGACATCAAAAATGCAGTTTTTGGTGGAAAAATTTATTCTCTTTTAGAAATAATTTATTTTAGTTACTAAAGATTTTTAACCCAATTAATTTCCTTTAAAATGAGCTATTGAACAACCCTCTACGATGTTCCAGTGCCAAGCTATCTGTGGAAAATAAAAAAGAAAAAAATATCCCGTTTGGGGAGAATAACGTGGTTAAAGTCAATTTGCTTGATTTTCAAGCCAATATATTTCCCTTGCTGTTCAAGCCAAGGGACAGAAAGTTTCCTATACAGGGGTTTCGGACAAGGCGGTTCTAATGGTGTACTTTTTGTTTTAATCTGACTCCTTTTTTAGGAGCTATGTGTTTTTTTATTTCTTAACATTGGACGTGATCGTCTCTTACTAGGTTGCTAGCTACCACTGCAACCCGGATTTAGGAGTTAGGGGTTTTTATATTTCTTAGCATTGGACGAGAGCGTCTCTTACTAGGTTGCTAGCTACCGCTGCAACCCGGATAGCAATTACATAATCCCTATTTATGTTTCAGTTAATATGGGCTAGGTGTCGTTCTTTATTGTAAACCTAAAAGAATCAGGCAGCTAAGTCCAATATAAGCAATGGTTTGTTCTTCTAATGATCATCTTTTAATTTGGGGTTTCTTACGAGGTTGCTAGCTACCACTGCAACCCGAACTATGTAATTAATAGGTTGCTAGCTACCGCTGCAACCTAGATATTCTTATTTCTGCTACTATGGGCTAAGGTTCGTTCTTTACTGTAACTTTTAATGTAAATCTTATGATCGTCCAATGATCGTCTTTTAGTGTAACTAGCTATCGCTGCAACCCGAAAAAAAAACACATTGTGCCCACATCGTTCTTTACTCAGGCAGTGCTAGCGCGCTGCCTATGATGATAAACTGATTACACACAGGAAAAAGCCTACGGCTTTTTCTTCTTTTAAATAGTAAGAGACGAGTCTCAAATAATCAAGTAGCTAGCTAATTCCAAAGGTATGCAATTTTTGTTATTCCAATGATCGTTTTTTATTGTAACTAGGTTTCAGCCATCTCTACAGCCATGATACTATTGGAAATTACATAATCCCTATTTATATTTTAGTTAAAATGGGCAAGGTGTCGTTCTTTATTGTAGGTGGAAAAATTTATTCTCTTTTAGAAATAATTTATTTTAGTTACTATAGATTTTTAACCCATTTAATTTCCTTTAAAATGAGCTATTGAACAACCCTCTACGATGTTCCAGTGCCAAGCTATCTGTGGAAAAGAAAAAAAAAGAAAAAAATATCCCGTTTGGGGAGAATAAACGTGGTTAAAGTCAATTTTCTTGATTTTCAAGCCAATATATTTCCCTTGCTGTTCAAGCCAAGGGACAGAAAGTTTCCTATACAGGGGTTTCGGACAAGGCGGTTCTAATGGTGTACTTTTCGTTTTGATCTGACTCCTTTGTTAGGAACTATGGGTTTTTATATTTCTTAACATTGTACGTGATCGTCTCTTACTAGGTTGCTAGCTACCGCTGCAACCCGGATATGGACTAAGGTTCGTTCTTTCATGTAAAACTAGCAAAACATTTTTTAAGCCTGATGAAGATTTAACTAATGTGTCAAAAGTAAGGTTGCAAGTCGACGATTTTGTTTCGGCCTTATTATAATTGGTATGGTGAAACAATAATACGCATATGGCTCTTAAATCATACATACTTCTTTATGGTTCAATATGGTCTAGTGGCTAGGATAGTTAACTTTCACTTAACAGGATCGGGTTCGATTCCCGGGGTGGGAAAATTTTTAACTCTATAATCTTCGAACATTTGAACCTTTTATAATTTTTAATGATGCATAATATAAATACTGTAATCTTAACTATAGTGAAGTTGCGTATGCAAGTTAGTATAGGGAAGAGTTCGATCTTTATTATAATAACTGGTATACGATTATGTTTGAAAGACTGCAGTGTGAAAAGACATCAAAAATGCAGTTTTTGGTGGAAAAATTTATTCTCTTTTAGAAATAATTTATTTTAGTTACTAAAGATTTTTAACCCAATTAATTTCCTTTAAAATGAGCTATTGAACAACCCTCTACGATGTTCCAGTGCCAAGCTATCTGTGGAAAATAAAAAAGAAAAAATATCCCGTTTGGGGAGAATAACGTGGTTAAAGTCAATTTGCTTGATTTTCAAGCCAATATATTTCCCTTGCTGTTCAAGCCAAGGGACAGAAAGTTTCCTATACATTCGGACAAGGCGGTTCTAATGGTGTACTTTTCGTTTTGATCTGACTCCTTTGTTAGGAACTATGGGTTTTTATATTTCTTAACATTGTACGTGATCGTCTCTTACTAGGTTGCTAGCTACCGCTGCAACCCGGATATGGACTAAGGTTCGTTCTTTCATGTAAAACTAGCAAAACATTTTTTAAGCCTGATGAAGATTTAACTAATGTGTCAAAAGTAAGGTTGCAAGTCGACGATTTTGTTTCGGCCTTATTATAATTGGTATGGTGAAACAATAATACGCATATGGCTCTTAAATCATACATACTTCTTTATGGTTCAATATGGTCTAGTGGCTAGGATAGTTAACTTTCACTTAACAGGATCGGGTTCGATTCCCGGGGTGGGAAAATTTTTAACTCTATAATCTTCGAACATTTGAACCTTTTATAATTTTTAATGATGCATAATATAAATACTGTAATCTTAACTATAGTGAAGTTGCGTATGCAAGTTAGTATAGGGAAGAGTTCGATCTTTGTTATAATAACTGGTATACGATTATGTTTGAAAGACTGCAGTGTGAAAAGACATCAAAAATGCAGTTTTTGGTGGAAAAATTTATTCTCTTTTAGAAATAATTTATTTTAGTTACTAAAGATTTTTAACCCAATTAATTTCCTTTAAAATGAGCTATTGAACAACCCTCTACGATGTTCCAGTGCCAAGCTATCTGTGGAAAATAAAAAAGAAAAAAATATCCCGTTTGGGGAGAATAACGTGGTTAAAGTCAATTTGCTTGATTTTCAAGCCAATATATTTCCCTTGCTGTTCAAGCCAAGGGACAGAAAGTTTCCTATACAGGGGTTTCGGACAAGGCGGTTCTAATGGTGTACTTTTTGTTTTGATCTGACTCCTTTGTTAGGAACTATGGGTTTTTATATTTCTTAACATTGGACGTGATCGTCTCTTACTAGGTTGCTAGCTACCGCTGCAACCCGGATTTAGGAGTTAGGGGTTTTTATATTTCTTAGCATTGGACGAGAGCGTCTCTTACTAGGTTGCTAGCTACCGCTGCAACCCGGATAACTCTAATATAAAACTATGATGACTGATATTCATTATTGATCTAGTAGGGTTTCAGACAAGGTAGTTCTAATGATGTACTTTTGTTACTATATACTATATACTACCTATACTATAGTTAAGTGGCCTATAAAATTTAGTATAGGCAAAAGGTCGTTCTTTATTATATTCAAGCCAATATATTTCCCTTGCTGTTCAAGCCAAGGGACAGAAAGTTTCCTATACAGGGGTTTCGGACAAGGCGGTTCTAATGGTGTACTTTTTGTTTTGATCTGACTCCTTTTTTAGGAACTATGGGTTTTTATATTTCTTAACATTGGACGTGATCGTCTCTTGCTAGGTTGCTAGCTACCGCTGCAACCCGACCTAGGTTTCAGCCATCTCTACAGCCATGATCACTGATGAAAATTATATAATCCCTATTTATGTTTTAGTTAACATGGGCAAGGTGTCGTTCTTTATTGTAAAATAATTTATTTTAATTACAAGAATTTTTTAACCCCATTAATTTTCTTTAAAATGAGCCATTGAACAACTCTCTACGATGTTCTAGGGCCAAGCTATTTGTTGAACTACTAACCTATACTATAATTAAGTTTCGTATAAAATTTAGTATAGGCAAGAGGTCGTTCTTTATTATAATTTCCCTTCTCGATACCCCTGATCCGTAAGATACCTCTGTTTTGCTCTGTCATATTTCATTTTCTTAAATCCTGGATCACAAGACATCTTAGTAGCAATCCTTACGCGTGCTCGAGCTTTATTGCGTTTGGTGGCATTTTTATCTCTTTTAAATAAACTTTTCTGATATTTCAGGATGTTAGCTTTATTTTTTGTGTAGTAAAGTTTTCTATTAGTAGAAATTTGGATTGTTCTATTTTGATATTGTTTTTGGTTATTCTTTCTTTTTTTCCACTCGCGTGAGATCATATTTTTTCAAGGTTTAAAATTATTAAGCACACAAAATCCCGTGTCGAGTATCTAAAACCTAGCATAAAACAAAACTAATTTTAAAATTTTCAGGTATTTATCTTGTTTGAATTACAAAATTAGTATTATTGGTTAGACACCATAAATATTTTTGCAGTTTACATAATAAGTTTAGTGATTCTGGACTGAAAACTAAAATAATTGCAATTATGAGACAATAATATGGAGATATGTACTTTACGGGTTACAAACCAAAAAAAGCTTGGTTCCAGGATACAATAATAAATTTGAACTGAGATGAAAAAAAAATTTCTTCCAGGAGACAAAAAGCAAAACTAATTTTAGAATTTTCATGTATTTTTGTTGTTTAAATTAAAAAATTACTATTACTGATTAGGTATCATAAATATTTTTGCAGTTTACATAATAATTTTAGCGATTAAGCCAAAAAAGAAAATTTTGGTTCCAGGAGTTTCGGTTACTATTGAGACAAGTAGCTATTATTACTATAGAGTTCATTACATGGACTGTTTTATTGCTTCAAAATTCAAATATCTTTGAAAAGACTGCAGTATGAAAATACATCAAAAATGCAATTTTTTTTGACAAAATTGATTCTACTTTAAAAAGTATTTTATTTTTAAATACAAAAGTGACTAGATGTTGCAATTTCCTTTAAAATGAGCTATTATACAGCTCTCTATGATTTTCCAGTGCCCAGCTAGCTGAGCAGAAAAAAAAAGCGGAAAGAAAAAAATATCCCGTTTGTGGAGAATAACGTGGTAAAAGTCAATTTTCTTGATTTTCAAGCCAATATATTTTCTTTGTTATTCAAGCCAAAGGGCGGTAAGTTTCCTTTATAGAGGATTCGGGACAAGGCGGTTCTAATGGTGTACTTTTGTTTTGATCTGACTCTTTTTTTTTAGGAGTTGGGGGGTTTTATATTTCTTGACATTGGAGGTGATCGTCTCTTACTAGGTTGCTAGCTACCGCTGCAACCCGGATGTTAGCATTGGACGTGATCGTCTCTTATTGTGATGATCGTCTCTTAATGTAATCTTCTTTTAAAGAAGGAAAAGCCAATCGTTTAATATTGATCCCTTACTACAGGTGGATTTGAACCCGCAAACCTCGAATCATGAGGCACACTTTCATCCATTGTGCTGTAGTAAGGTATTCATTGACTTGATTTTTCCACAAATCTGTGTATATACGGATAAATAGATTTTGATAAATGTATTCTAACGGCTATACTAACTTGACTATGCCAGTTAGTATAGCCAAGAGTTATTTTATCATTATAATGACTTCATATACATTATACCTCTTTTTCTTTTCTCTGTTATACTATGAGATAGACTTCGTTCCTTACTGTAATATAATAATAACAAAATTTAATTAGAGTTCGTTCTTTATTGTTATGTTAGCATTGGACGTGATCGTCTCTTATTGTGATATTCATGAATGAGACCATTTACAGTTTTGACGTTTCTTATATAGTAATTATGACGTCACTGCATCAAAAATACAGTTTTTATTGGAAAAATTTATTCTCTTTTAGAAATAATTTATTTTAGTTACAAAAGGTTTTTAACCCAATTAATTTCCTTTAAAATGAGCTATTGAACAACCCTCTACGATGTTCCAGTGCCAAGCTATCTCTGGAAAAGAAAGAAAAAAAAAAAGAAAAAAATATCTCGTTTGGGGAGAATAACGTGGTAAAAGTCTATTTTCTTGATTTTCAAGCCAATATATTTCCCTTGCTGTTCAAGCCAAGGGACAGAAAGTTTCCTATACAGGGGTTTCGGACAAGGCGATTCTAATGGTGTACTTTTTGTTTTGATCTGACTCCTTTTTTAGGAACTATGGGTTTTTATATTTCTTAACATTGGACGTGATCGTCTCTTACTAGGTTGCTAGCTACCGCTGCAACCCGGATATACTGATCCTTAATGTAATAATCTTAACTATAGTGAAGTTGCCTATGCAAGTTAGTATAGGGAAGAGTTCGATCTTTATTATAATTTTATATTTCTTAACATTGGACGTGATCGTCTCTTACTAGGTTGCTAGCTACCGCTGCAACCCGGACTTAACATTGAACGTGATCGTCTCTTACTAGGTTGCTAGCTACCGCTGCAACCCGGATCTCTACTATAATTACTGTAGGTTATAGCTCGTTGTTTAATGCAATACTTGTCGAAAGATGAACGTTTATAAATATTGCATTTACTTATTACGTCACATATGGTTATCTTTTAATGTATTATTACAAACAGGAAAAAGCCTACGGCTTTTTCTTCTTTGGAATAGTAAGAGACGAACCTCAAAGAATCAGGCAGCTAACTAAGTCCAATATAAGCAATTGTTTGTTCTTCTAATGATCATCTTTTAATTTGGTGTTTCTTACTAGGTTGCTAGCTACCACTTAAACCCGGATTATGTAATAGGTTGCTAGTTACCGCTGCAACCTAGATATTCTTATTTCTGCTACTATGGGCTAAGGTTCGTTCTTTCATGTAAAACTAGCAAAACATTTTTTAAGTCTGATGAATATTTAACTAATGTGTCAAAAGTAAGGTTCCAAGTCGACGATTTTGTTTTGGCCTTATTATAATTGGTATGGTGAAATAATAATATGCATATGGCTCTTAAATCATACTTCTTTAAGGTCCCATATGGTCTAGTGGCTAGGATAGTTAACTTTCACTTAACAGGCCCTGGTTCGATTCCCGGTGTGGGAAAATTTTTAACTCTATAATCTTCGAACATTTGAACCTTTTATAATTTATAATGATGTATAATATAAATACTGTAACCTTAGCTATAGTGAAGTTGCCTATGCAAGTTAGTAAAGGGAAGAGTTCGATCTTTATTAAACTCTATAATCTTCGAACATTCGAACCTTTTAATAATTTATAATGATGTATAATATAAATACTGTAATCTTCACTATATTAAAGTTGCCTATGCAAGTTAGTATAGGGAAGAGTTCGATCTTTATTATAAATTGTATGGGAAATTTTAACTTATGATGATTTCTTAAGAAACATAATTAAAATTTCTCAAGGTACTAAAAACGATTTATTTTAATTAGAAGAAGTTTTAACCCCATGAATTTCCTTTAAAATGAGCCATTGAATAATTCTCTACGATGTTCCAGTACCAATCTATCTGTTGAATTACTAACCTATACTATAAATAAGTGGCGTATAAAATTTAGTATAGGCAAGAGGTCGTTCTTTATTATAAATATTTCTTAACATTGGACGTGATCGTCTCTTACTAGGTTGCTAGCTACCGCTGCAACCCGGATAAACAGGAAAAAGCCTATTGCTTTTTCTTTATTGGAATAGTAAGAGACGACCTGGCTACAAACTATGATTATGGCATCATTGATCAATCTTTAACATGAAATGTTCTTTGCTGTAATGATTTGTTCTTTACTAGGTATCAGCCGTCTCTACAGCCATGATACTGATGGAAATTACATAATCCCTATTTATGTTTCATTTTTAATGGGCTAGGTGTCGTTCTTTAATGTATACAAACAGGAAAAAGCCTACGGCTTTTTCTTCTTTGAAATAGTAAGAGACGCACCTCAAACAATCAAGTAGCTAACTAAGTCCAAATTATGCAATAGTTTGTTATTCCAATGATCGTCTCTTAATGTAATCTTCTTTTAAAGAAGGAAAAGCCAATCGTTTAATATTGATCCCTTACTACAGGTGGATTTGAACCCGCAAACCTCGAATCATGAGGCACACTTTCATCCATTGTGCTGTAGTAAGGTATTCATTGATTTGATTTTTCCACAAATCTGTGTATATACGGATAAATAGATTTTGATAAACGTATTCTAACGGCTATACTAACTTGACTATGCCAGTTAGTATAGCCAAGAGTTATTTTATCATTATAACATTTGAACCTTTTATAATCTATAATGATGTATAATATAAATACTGTAATCTTAACTATAGTGAAGTTGCGTATGCAAGTTAGTATAGGGAAGAGTTCGATCTTTATTATAATATTTTAGCACTGATTTTTTAACTTGCGTGTAGCTTGCTTTGATCTAACCATTATGTATTCATGAATGAGACCATTTACAGTTTTGACGTTTCTTATATAGTAATTATGACGTCACTGCATCAAAAATACAGTTTTTATTGGAAAAATTTATTCTCTTTTAGAAATAATTTATTTTAGTTACAAAAGGTTTTTAACCCAATTAATTTCCTTTAAAATGAGCTATTGAACAACCCTCTACGATGTTCCAGTGCCAAGCTATCTCTGGAGACAAAAAAAGAAAAAAAAAAATATCCCGTTTGGGGAGAATAACGTGGTAAAAGTCTATTTTCTTGATTTTCAAGCCAATATATTTCCCTTTCTGTTCAAGCCAAAGGGCGGTAAGTTTCCTTTATGGAGGATTTGGACAAGGCGGTTCTAATGGTGTACTTTTTGTTTTGATCTGACTCTTTTTTTAGGAGCTACGGGTTTTTATATTTCTTAACATTGGAGGTGATCGTCTCTTACTAGGTTGCTAGCTACCGCTGCAACCCGGATTAATTTATAATGAACCACATCGATCCTTTATGTAATTTGATTTAATACTTAAGTTACAATGGGTTAAAGTTCGTTCCTTATTGTAATAAAGTCAATTTTCTTGATTTTCAGGCCAATATATTTCCCTTGCTGTTCAAGCCAAGGGACAGAAAGTTTCCTATACAGGGGTTTCGGACAAGGCGGTTCTAATGGTGTACTTTTTGTTTTGATCTGACTCCTTTGTTAGGAACTATGGGTTTTTATATTTCTTAACATTGGACGTGATCGTCTCTTACTAGGTTGCTAGCTATCGCTGCAACCCGGATAGGTTGCTAGCTACCGCTGCAACCCGGATATTACAAACAGGAAAAAGCCTACGGCTTTTTCTTCTTTGAAATAGTAAGAGACGAACCTCAAACGATCAAGTAGCTAACTAAGTCCAATGTATGCAATAATTTCTTATTCCAATGATCGTCTTTTAATGTATAAAATTGCTATAAAGTTCGTTAAAACGATCTGATAGACAATACTGATGGTTAGAGTTTGGTCTTTAAGTTATCATATACTGTTAAAATTCTTTCTTATATGAACATTTCTTGGTGTAGTGGTTAGCACTTAAGACTTTGAATCCTGCGATCCGAGTTCAAATCCTGGCGGAAGGTCGTTATTAAATGTAGCTTACTTATACTACCATTTAGGTTTCTGCTGTAATTCTTTCTTTTCAAAATTAAATTAGTTACTATCGCCTAGAGTTAGTTCTTTACCACATCGTAATAATTTGTTTTATAATAATAATTAATTTTTTTAATTACAAAAGGTTTCTATATACAGCAGTTTCCTTTAAAATGAGCCATTACACAGCTCTTTACTATGACAACGAACCGTTTAATTTAATACTTAAGTTACTATGGGTTAAAGTTCGTTCCTTATAGTAAAAAACAAAGAAAAGAGAAAAAAAATACCCCGTTTAGGCAGAATGTTGTAGTAGCTGCCACTTTCTTGATTTTTTAGTACTGATTTTTTAACTTGTGAGTAGCTTGCTTTGATCTAACCATTATGTATTCATGAATGAGACCATTTACAGTTTTGACGTTTCTTATATAGTAATTATGACGTCACTGCATTAAAAATACAGTTTTTATTGGAAAAATTTATTCTCTTTTAGAAATAATTTATTTTAGTTACTATAGATTTTTAACCCAATTAATTTCCTTTAAAATGAGCTATTGAACAACCCTCTACGATGTTCCAGTGCCAAGCTATCTCTGGATACAAAAAAAGAAAAAAAAAAAGAAAAAAATATCTCGTTTGTGGAGAATAACGTGGTTAAAGTCAATTTTCTTGATTTTCAAGCCAATATATTTCCCTTGCTGTTCAAGCCAAATGACAGAAAGTTTCCTATACAGGGGTTTCGGACAAGGCGGTTCTAATGGTGTACTTTTTGTTTTGATCTGACTCCTTTTTTAGGAGCTATGGGTTTTTATATTTCTTAACATTGGACGTGATCGTCTCTTACTAGGTTGCTAGCTACCGCTGCAACCCGGATTCTTTGGACTTGAGTTCGTTTTTTAACTATAAATACAGACAGGAAAAAGCCTACGGCTTTTTCTTCTTTTAAATAGTAAGAGACGAAACTCAAACAATCAAGTAGCTAACTAAGTCCAATGTATGGAATGGTTTTTTATTTCAGTGATCGTCTTTTAATGTAAATATCAGTTACTATGCATGAGCGATCGTTCTTTACTGTAAATTACTAACCTATACTATAATTAAGTGGCGTATAAAATTTAGTGTAGGCAAGAGGTCGTTCTTAATTATATTTGAACCTTTTATAATCTATAATGATGTATAATATAAATACTGTAATCTTAACTATAGTGAAGTTGCGTATGCAAGTTAGTATAGGGAAGAGTTCGATCTTTATTATAATAATAACAAAATTTAATTAGAGTTCGTTCTTTATTGTTATTTTTAACTCTATAATCTTCGAACATTTGAACCTTTTATAATCTATAATGATGTATAATATAAATACTGTAATCTTAACTATAGTGAAGTTGCGTATGCAAGTTAGTATAGGGAAGAGTTCTATCTTTATTATAATGCTTTAGGAGCTATGGGTTTTTATATTTCTTAACATTGGACGTGATCGTCTCTTACTAGGTTGCTAGCTACCGCTGCAACCCGGAATACCCCTGGAACCACCATACATAAGTTACTATGGGCGAGAGATCGTTCTTTACTGTACTATTCGAACATTTGAACCTTTTATAATCTATAATGATGTATAATATAAATACTGTAATCTTAACTATAGTGAAGTTGCGTATGCAAGTTAGTATAGGGAAGAGTTCGATCTTCATTATAATTTCCTTTAAAATGAGCCATTGAACAACTCTCTACAATGTTTCAGTGCCATGCTATCTGTTGACTTACTAACCTATACTATAATTAGGTGGCGTATAAAATTTAGTATAGGCAAGATGTCGTTCTTTATTATAATGTTTTAGTTAACATGGGCAAGGTGTCGTTCTTTATTGTACCAAAGGTATTCAATTTTTGTTATTCCAATGATCGTTTTTTATTGTAACTAGGTTTCAGCCATCTCTACAGCCATGATACTAGTGTAATTTACATAATCCCTATTTATGTTTTAGTTAACATGGACAAGGTGTCGTTCTTTATTGTAGTTCGATTCCCGGTATTGGAAAATTTTTAACTCTATAATCTTTGAAGATTAGAAGCTCTAAACCTTTTATAATTTATAATGAACCACATCGATCCTTTATGTAATATTTCCCATGCTGTTCAAGCCAAGGGACAGAAATTTTACTATGCAGGGGTTTCGGACAAGGCGGTTCTAATGGTGTACTTTTTGTTTTGATCTGACTCTTTTTTTAAGAACTATGGGTTTTTATATTTCTTAACATTGGACGTGATCGTCTCTTACTAGGTTGCTAGCTACCGCTGCAACCCGGATTACGATGAACCCTATTGATCCTTTTTTGTACTTGTAGCTACCCCTGGCGCCACTGTATATCAGTTACTATTGGCGAGAGATCGTTCTTTACTGTAATTTTTCAATAGTTGTCTCGTACTTTTCAGGACAGTGTGTTCTACTACACAGAGAATTTTTTGCCAAATATTCAGTAGAACTAAACGAACTGTTTAAAACACAGTTAGAAATGCTTTTTTCTTGAGTCGGTGTTCCAGGAATTTGTTCTAAATCATTAGTCTTACAAACACATTTACTAATAACCCTAACAGGCTCGTTTTCGCCATAATTGAAAAACATTGCTTTTCCTTCGCTGTTGATAGGTATGCTTGTATATATATTTTTATTGCTGCTACATAAACTGCAATTGCTCCTTCCAAAATTAATATACGAATTTTCTAAGAAGTACGCCTCCGTATATTCACTGTGTTGTCGAACATTTTCCATTGCATCTATAAACTGTTCCGCAGTTGCCAATCCATACCTTGGAAGCTTTTCGTTAAACTGACAACATTTCTTTTGGATATTGCCATGAAGCTTTGCCAAAGCATTTCTAGCCGACTTTTCAACAGCATCCGCTCTTTCAAAGAGAATTTTAATCTGTAATTTCGAATACTTTTCGTGATCCCGATAAAACATGCGTAAAATGTTTCTCAATTTACAAAGATCAGCCTGCATTTTTGCCATCTTCTTGTATTTCTGAATGTAATTTTTCCCTTTGTCCTTATGCGTTCTTCGGTACAACCTCGCAGAGAATTTAATTTTTTCATTATAGCTTTTGTCACCCCAGTATCTACCCATTATTCTGGTAGCAACTTTTTTCTTATGTTTGTTTCGGTAATCTATATCGTTATCATACCGTTCCTTGCTCTTTTGTTTTGCTGTCTCAATTTTCCCTTCTCGATACCCCTGATCCGTAAGATACCTCTGTTTTGCTCTGTCATATTTCATTTTCTTAAATCCTGGATCACAAGACATCTTAGTAGCAATCCTTACGCGTGCTCGAGCTTTATTGCGTTTGGTGGCATTTTTATCTCTTTTAAATAAACTTTTCTTATATTTCAGGATGTTAGCTTTATTTTTTGTGTAGTAAAGTTTTCTATTAGTAGAAATTTGGATTGTTCTATTTTGATATTGTTTTTGGTTATTCTTTCTTTTTTTCCACTCGCGTGAGACCATATTTTTTCAAGATTTAAAATTATTAAGCACACAAAATCCCGTGTCGAGTATCTAAAACCTAGCATAAAACAAAACTAATTTTAAAATTTTCAGGTATTTATCTTGTTTGAATTACAAAATTAGTATTATTGGTTAGACACCATAAATATTTTTGCAGTTTAAATAATAAGTTTAGTGATTCTGGACTGAAAACTAAAATAATTGCAATTATGAGACAATAATATGGAGATATGTACTTTACGGTTACAGGATACAATAATAAATTTGAACTGAGATGAAAAAAAAATTTCTTCCAGGAGACAAAAAGCAAAACTAATTTTAGAATTTTCATGTATTTTTGTTGTTTAAATTAAAAAATTACTATTACTGATTAGGCATCATAAATATTTTTGCAGTTTACATAATAATTTTAGCGATTAAGCCAAAAAAGAAAATTTTGGTTCCAGGAGTTTCGGTTACTATTGAGACAAGTAGCTATTATTACTATAGAGTTCATTACATGGACTGTTTTATTGCTTCAAAATTCAAATATCTTTGAAAAGACTGCAGTATGAAAATACATCAAAAATGCAATTTTTTTGACAAAATTGATTCTACTTTAAAAAGTATTTTATTTTTAAATACAAAAGTGACTAGATGTTGCAATTTCCTTTAAAATGAGCTATTATACAGCTCTCTATGATTTTCCAGTGCCCAGCTAGCTGAGCAGAAAGAAAAAGCGGAAAGAAAAAAATATCCCGTTTGTGGAGAATAACGTGGTAAAAGTCAATTTTCTTGATTTTCAAGCCAATATATTTTCTTTGTTATTCAAGCCAAAGGGAGGTAAGTTTCCTTTATAGAGGATTCGGACAAGGCGGTTCTAATGGTGTACTTTTTGTTTTGATCTGACTCTTTTTTTAGGAGTTGGGGGGTTTTATATTTCTTGACATTGGAGGTGATCGTCTCTTACTAGGTTGCTAGCTACCGCTGCAACCCGGATATTCATGAATGAGACCATTTACAGTTTTGACGTTTCTTATATAGTAATTATGACGTCACTGCATCAAAAATACAGTTTTTATTGGAAAAATTTATTCTCTTTTAGAAATAATTTATTTTAGTTACAAAAGGTTTTTAACCCAATTAATTTCCTTTAAAATGAGCTATTGAACAACCCTCTACGATGTTCCAGTGCCAAGCTATCTCTGGATACAAAGAAAAAAAAAAGAAAAAAATATCTCGTTTGGGGAGAATAACGTGGTAAAAGTCAATTTGCTTGATTTTCAAGCCAATATATTTCCCTTGCTGTTCAAGCCAAGGGACAGAAAGTTTCCTATACAGGGGTTTCGGACAAGGCGATTCTAATGGTGTACTTTTTGTTTTGATCTGACTCCTGCTTTAGGAGCTATGGGTTTTTATATTTCTTAACATTGGACGTGATCGTCTCTTACTAGGTTGCTAGCTACCGCTGCAACCCGGATTGCTAGCTACCGCTGCAACCCGGATAATTACAAAAAGCACTAGATGTAGCAATTTCCTTTAAAATGAGCTATTATACAGCTCTCTATGATTTTCCAGTGCCCAGCTAGCTGAGGAGAAAGAAAAAGCTTTCAGTTAACATGGGTTAGGTGTCGTTCTTTATTGTAAAATTTTCGTTAAAATGAGCCATTAAACAACTCTCTACGATGTCCCAGTGCCAAGCTATCTGTCGATTTACTAACCTATGCTAAAATTAAGTGGCGTATAAAATTTAGTATAGGCAAGAGGTCGTTCTTTATTATATAAAACTATGACGACATTCATTATTTATCTAGTAGGATTTCAGGCAAGATGGTTCTAATGAGGTACTTTTGTTTTGATCTATTTTTAGGAGTTCTGGGTTTTTATATTTCTTAGCATTGGACGTGATCGTCTCTTACTAGGTGGCTAGTAAGTGACGCGCCTCCGAAGAGACCACCAGTCTCTTTGGAGGCGCGGGTTCAAATCCCACCGCTGGTATACGATTATGACGTCATTGATCAATCTTTAATATGAAATATGCAGTTTTAGTAAAAAAGCTGATTCTATTTTAAAGATAATATTTTTTAATTACAAAAGACTTTTAAGGTAATTAATTTCCTTTAAAATGAGCCATTGAACAACTCTCTACGATGATCCAGTGCCATGCTATCTGTTGAATTACTAACCTATACAATAATTAAGTGGCGTATAAAATTTAGTATAGGCAAAGAGGTCGTTCTTTATTATAAATAAAAAAAAATTATTTTTTTCAATTTTTACGTCACGTCACTCATTAAGTCATATATGGTCATTAGTAAAAAATAGGTTTTAGATATTACATCATTTCACTTAGTACGTCATATATGGTTATTAGTAGATAATCGGTAAAATATTCGTTCTTTATTATAATAATAGAGTTCGTTCTTTATTATAATAAAAAATTAAGTTTTCTGTAAAAAATAATTAATTTAAAAGAATAATAAGTAAAAATAGCACTAGATCTAGAGATTTCCTTGAAAATGAGCCATTGAACAACTCTCTACAATGTCCCAGTGCCAAGCTATCTGTGGAAAAGAAGAAGAAGAAGAAGAAAGAAAGAAAAAATATCCCGTTTGTGGGATATTTTTCTTGGCCGAGTGGTCCAAGGCGCTGGTGTTAGTCACTAGTCTCTTCGGAAATGTGGGTTCAAATCCTACCACTGGTATACGATTATGACGTCATTGATCAATCTTTAATATGAAATATGTGATTTTTCGTAAAAAACTGATTCTATTTTAAAAATACATTGTTTTAAGTACAAAAGGTTTTTAACCCAATTAATTTCCTTTAAAATGAGCCATTGAACAACTCTCTACGATGTTCCAGTGCCAAGCTATCCGTGGAAAAGAAGAAGAAAGAAAAAAATATCCCCTTTGTGGAGAATAACGTGGTAAAAGTCAATTTTCTTGATTTTCAAGCCAATATATATTCTTTGTTATTCAAGCCAAAGGGCGGTAAGTTTCCCTTATAGGAATTTTGGACAAGGCGATACTAATGGTGTACATTTTGTTTTGATCTGACTCTTTTTTTAGGAGTTATGGGTTTTTATATTTCTTAACATTGGACGTGATCGTCTCTTACTAGGTTGCTAGCTACCGCTGCAACCCGGATTTTTAGGAACTATGGGTTTTTACATTTCTTAACATTGGACGTGATCGTCTCTTACTAGGTTGCTAGCTACCGCTGCAACCCGGATCTTACTAGGTTGCTAGCTACCGCTGCAACCTGGATGTTCCAGTGCCAAGCAATTTGTCGCATTACTAACCTGTACTATAATTAAGTGGCGAATAAAATTTAGTATAGGCAAGAGGTCGTTCTTTATTATAAACCGTCTCTTACTAGGTTGCTAGCTACTGCTGCAACCCAAATTCACATATATATTATTTATGAGAGGCAGCCTGGCCGAGTGGTCCAAGGCACTGGTGTTAGCCACCAGTCTCTTCGGAGGCGTGGGTTCAAATCTCACCGCTGGTATACGATTATGTTTGAAAGACTGCAGTGGGAAAAGACATCAAAAATGCAGTTTTTGGTGGAAAAATTTATTCTCTTTTAGAAATAGTTTATTTTAGTTACTATAGATTTTTAACCCAATTAATTTCCTTTAAAATGAGCTATTGAACAACCCTCTACGATGTTCCAGTGGCAAGCTATCTCTGGATACAAAAAAAGAAAAGAGAAAAAAATATCCCGTTTGTGGAGAATAACATGGTTAAAGTCAATTTTCTTGATTTTCAAGCCAATATATTTCCCTTGCTGTTCAAGCCAAGGAACAAAAAGTTTCCTATACAGGGGTTTCGGACAAGGCGGTTCTAATGGTGTACTTTTTGTTTTGATCTGACTCCTTTGTTAGGAACTATGGGTTTTTATATTTCTTAACATTGGACGTGATCGTCTCTTACTAGGTTGCTAGCTACCGCTGCAACCCGGAACTAGGTTGCTAGCTACCGCTGCAACCCGGATACTACTTTTAATTAATATTTCAGTTACTATGAGCAAGCGTTCGTTCTTTATTATAATTCAAATCCAGGTCGAAGGAATTTTTTACCACCTTTGTTTTCAACTATACTCTGTCTCGTGTTTTAAATTAAAAAACCACAGAAAATCAGGCAACTAAGCTATTCAATTACATGCTGTTGTTTGTTATTTACTAATTTTCCGATCGATCCTTTATGTATATACTACTTTTAATTAATATTTCAGTTACTATGAGCAAGCGTTCGTTCTTTATTACAATCAAGTAGCTAACTAAGTCCAATGTATGGAATGGTTTGTTATTTCAGTGATTTACTAACCTATACTATAGTTAAGTGGCCCATATAATTTAGTATAGGCAAGAGGTCGTTCTTTATTATAATTTTTCTAGTCTAAATTAAAAGATTAAAACTATTGTTCAGACACCATAAATATTTTTGCAGTTTATAACTCTAGCGATTCTGAACTAAAAACGAAAATAAAATAAAAATTAATTGTTTCAATTTTTACGTCACGTCACTCATTAAGTCATATATGGTTATTAGTACAGAATAGGTTTTAGATATTACGTCAAGTCACTTATTACGTCATATATGGTTATTAGTAGATAATCGGTAAAATATTCGTTCTTTATTATAACCCTTTTTTCAAAAATAAAGCAAATTTTATCAGGCTCACACAAACGAGTAAGACTAAACTTGACGAAACTAATATATTTAAAATCAGCATAAAGATCAGATTCTTTTGATGTATCTATTGGTACCAGAATTCCATTTTTTAGAGTTTCGGTTACCATTGAGCCGGGTCGCTCTTACTATGCAGTTTGTTGCCACGAACTATTTGCTTATAACTTTGATTAACGACTTCCTGGTGCAAGTGGCTTGGACGATCGGCCGTTAACCGAAAGGTTGGTGGTTCAAGGCCACCCGTGGGCGATTCTTTTAGTTTGTAATACAGCTATCAATAGAATCATGATACCAATAATACTTATAAAATTCCAATTACAGTATCGATCCTATATGTAATTTCTTGATTTTCAAGCCAATATATTTCCCTTGCTGTTCAAGCCAAGGGACAGAAAGTTTCCTATACAGGGGTTTCGGACAAGGCGGTTCTAATGGTGTACTTTTTGTTTTGATCTGACTCCTTTGTTAGGAACTATGGGTTTTTATATTTCTTAACATTGGACGTGATCGTCTCTTACTAGGTTGCTAGCTACCGCTGCAACCCGGATTTTTTCTTTTCAAGATGCTATCTCTGTTTTTTTGGTAGTACTGTTTTTTTAACTTGCGTGTAGCTTGCTTGATTGAAACCATTATGTAACCATTAGTTGAATGTTTTTATGTCACGTATCAAGTATCAAGAACCTAACAAAAAATTAAACTAATTTTTAAATTTTCAGGTATTTTTCTAGTCTAAATTAAAAGATTAAAACTATTGTTCAGACACCATAAATATTTTTGCAGTTTATAACTTTAGCGATTCTGAACTAAAAACGAAAATAAAATAAAAATTAATTTTTTTAATTTGTACGTCACGTCGCTAATTAAGTCATATATGGTTATTAGTACACAATAGGTTTTAGACATTACGTCATGTCACTTATTACGTCATATATGGTTATTAGTTCTTTATTATAAAAAACAGAAAAAAGCCTATGGCTTTTTCTTCTTTGGAATAGTAAGAGACGATCCTCAAAGAATCAGGTATCTAACTAAGTCCATAATTTGTTCTTTAACATAAACTTCATTAATCAGATATTATAAAATATCCTACGTGGTCTAATGGTTAGGATAGCTGGCTCTCATCCAGTTAGCTCAAACGAAATTTTTACCTATGATGATTTCTTAACAAATATAATTAAAATAATCATCTATATAATGATTCCTTTTATTACTCCAGTTACTACGGGCTACAGTTCATTCATTAATGTAGCATAAAAAATAAAGTTATTTCAGTTACCTCCTGGCTGAAATAATGATGATAATATGGATGAACCACAGGGTTCAGTTCCTGAGTCCTTGAGTTCGCTCTTAACTCTAATATATGTAATGAACTACATTGATCCTTAATGTAAACCTAACCAAAAATAAAAGTAATTTTAACATTTTAAGGTATTTTTCTAGCTTGTATTGAAATATTCAAACTATTGCTCGGATACCATGGATATTTTTGCAGTTTACACAAGCTGCAAAGAATGCACAGGCTGATCTTTGTAAATTGAGAAAAATTTTACGAATGTTTTACCGGAATTACGAAAAATATTCAAAATTAAAGATTAAAATTACCTCTGAAAGAATAGATTTTGTTGAAAAGTCAGCTAGAGATGCTTTCGCAAAACTTCATAGTAATATCCAAAAGAAATGTTGCATGTTTAGTGAAAAGCTTCCAAGGTATGAACCGGCAACTGTGGAACAGTTTACAGATGTAATAGGAAATCTTATACATCACTGTGAATATATGGAGGCATAATTGTCCTTTACTTAGTTTCAGCTTAAATTCGATGATCGAGCCTTTATGTAATGCTAACTACATCCAACGACTATGACGTCATTGATCAATATTGTATATAAAAAAAAATTAAGTGCAAAAGGCGCTAGATCTAGAGATTTCCTTTAAAATGAGCCATTGAACAACTCTCTATGATGTTCCAGTACCAAGCTATCTGTGGAAAAGAAGAAAGAAAAAAAAGTATCCCGTTTGTGAAGAATAACGTGGTTAAAGTCAATTTTCTTGATTTTCAAGCCAATATATTTTCTTTGTTGTTCAAGCCAAAGGGCGGTAAGTTTCCTTTATAGGGGTTTCGGACAAGGCGGTTCTAATGGTGTACTTTTTGTTTTGATCTGACTATTTTTTTAGGAGTTAGGGGTTTTTATATTTCTTAATATTGGACGTGATCGTCTCTTACTAGTTTGATAGCTACCTCTGCAACCCGGATACTGCTGCACCCCGGAACCGTTTATGATACTTATGATAACTTAGGTTTTTGTTTAATAATAAGCCTACATATTTTCTTGGTTGTTTAAGCAAAGATACTCCAGGTTACAGCTGCCGCTGCAACCCGGATTCTGCTGCAAACTGGATAGCTCGCAGCTACCCCTGGAACAACCATATATCATTTACTATGGGCGAGAGATCGTTCTTTACTGTAATTACAAGGTTGCTAGCTACCGTTTCATATGTATAGTTAAGTTGCCCATACAAACTAGTATAGCCAGGAGCTAATTCTTTATTAAAATTATGTACAAAATCAAATATCTTTAAAAAGACTGCAGTATGAAAAGACATAAAAATGCAGTTTTTAGTGGAAAAATGTATTCTCTTTTAGAAATAATTTATTTTAATTACAACAGATTTTTAACCCAATTAATTTTCTTTAAAATGAGCTATTGAACGACTCTCTACGATGTTCCAGTGCCAAGCTATATGTGGAAAAGAAAAAAAAAATCCCGTTTAGGCAGAATGTTGTAGTAGCTCCACTTTTTTTTATTTTCAAGCCAAAATATTTCCCTTGCTGTTCAAGCAAAGGTACAGAAAGTTTCCTATATAGGGGTTTCGGACAAGGCGGTTCTAATATTGTACTTTTTGTTTTGATCTGACTCTTTTTTTAGGACCTATAGCTCTTTATATTTCTTAACATTAGACGCGATCGTCTCTTACTAGGTTGCTAGCTACCGCTGCAACCTGGATAAAAATGACAGAAAGTTTCCTATACAGAGGTTTCAGACCTGGCGGATCTAATGGTATACTTTTTTTTTGATCTGACTCTTTTTTAAGGAGTAATTGGTTTTTATATTTCTTAACATTGGACGTGATCATCACTTAATAGGTTGCTAGCTACCGCTGAAACTCGGATAATACCGCTGCAACCCGGATAACAAACAGGAAAATATTACAAAAAGGAAAAGCCTACGGCTTTTTCTTCTTTGCAATAGTAAGAGACGAACCTCAACCGATCAAGTAGCTAACTAAGTCCAACGTAAGCAATAATTTCTTATTCCAATAATCTCTTACTAGGTTGCTAGCTATCGCTGCAACCTGGATTTATGTAACTACCCCTAGAACTACCTTATATCAGTTACTATGGGTGAGAGATCGTTCTTTACTGTATAATTAACCCCATTAATTTCCTTTAAAATGAGCCATTGAACAACTCTCTAAGATATTCCAGTGCCATGCTATCTGTGAAATTACTAATATATACTATAATTAAGTGGTGTATAAAATTTAGTATATGCAATAAGTCGTTCTTTATTATAATTTTATAATTTATAATGATGTATAATATAAATACTGTAATCTTAACTATAGTAAAGTTGCCTAGGCAAGTTAGTATAGGGAAGTTAAAACTTTAATATAAATTTCATTAATCAGATATTTTAATATATCCTATATGGTCTAGAGGTTGGGATAGTTCTCACCCAGTAGGCTTGAGTTCAATTTCTGTATGGGAAATTTTTACTTATGATGATTTCTTAAGGAACATATAAAATTTCTTAATGTAATAAAAATAATTGTTTTAATTACAAAAAGTTTTTAACCCCATTAATTTCCTTCAAAATGAGCCATTGAACAACTCTATACAATGTTCCAGTGCCATGGTATCTGTTGAATTACTAACCTATACTATAATTAAGTGGCGTATAAAATTTAGTATAGGTAAGAGGTCGTTCTTTATTATAATACCGCTGAAACCCGGAAACACGAACTGATTGACAATACTGATGGTCAGAGTTCGGTCTTTAAGTTATCATATACTGTTAATATTCTTTCTTATATGAACGTTTGTTGGTGTAGTGGTTATCACTTAACACTTTGAATTCTGCGATCTGAGTTCAAATCCCGGTGGAGGGTTTTTATGATATGTAGTATTTAGGTTTCTGCCGTAATTCTTTCTTTTCAAAATTAAATTAGTTACTATCGCCTAGAGTTAGTTCTTTCCCATATCGTAACAATATTTTTTTTAAAATAATAATTAATTTTGTTAATTACAAAAGGTTTCTATATACAGCAGTTTCCTTTAAAATGAGCCATTACACAGCTTTATATTATGACAACGAACTGTTTGATTTAATACTTAAGTTACTATGGGTTCAGTTCGTTCCTTATTGTAATATGGGCTGGAAGTTTGTTCTTTACTGTAATTTCTTTAGGAACATAATTAAAATTTCTTAATGTAATAAAAATAATTTGTTTTAATTACAAAAGGTTCTTAACCCCATTAATTTCCTTTAAAATGAGCCATTGAACAAATCTCTACAATGTTTCAGTGCCATGCTATCTGTTGAATTACTAACCTATACTATAATTAGGTGGCGTATAAAATTTAGTATAGGCAAGATGTCGTTCTTTATTATAATTACTTATACTACCATTTAGGTTTCTGCTGTAATTCCTTCTTTTCAAAATTAAATTAGTTACTATCGCCTAGAGTTAGTTCTTTACCACATAATAATAATTTGTTTTATAATAATAATTAATTTTGTTAATTACAAAAGGTTTCTATATACAGCAATTTCCTTTAAAATGAGCCATTACACAGCTCTTTACTATGACAACGAACCGTTTGATATAATACTTAAGTTACTATGGGTTAAAGTTCGTTCCTTATTGTAATTTAGTATAGGCAAGAGGTCGTTCTTTACTGTATTTTAATGAAAATGTCTTGACTTTAAATATAAATGTACAAGCCTATGTTGTAGTTAAGCTGTCTATGCAAGATAGTATAGGAAAGAGTTCATTCCTTATTGTAAAAATAAAGGATAGAACCACTTTTCTTCATAAAGCTTGTTGTTTAATATGCGGTAAGTCAAACCAACACATTAAACTATCCGTTGACAATTCCGTTAGAAAACATCTAACAAATCTTCCTATGTTTTCCAAAGCACCCACGTTTCAGGACCATACTTAACCACTGTCATTACCCTAGCTTCCAATATTCTAGTCTTGGTTCACCGACATACGTTTGTATTCTTCCAATCTTTTTTCAATTGTGTAAAAACACACAGGACCTTGGCTATTCTATTGTTTAGATTTTCACTATATCTACCAACTTTACTATTAATGCTACCCAGGTAAGTAAAAACTTACGCTTGATCGATCATCCCGCTACCCAACATCACCTCCCACCTTCATTCACTCCTAGTCGAAGTGATTTAGTCTCCTTAACATTAGTTGTCAAACCTATTCTTAGATCCAGGAATCTCAAAACATCTAGAAGTTCATCCATTCCGCCAAAATTTTTAACTATGATACTCAAACCATCTGCATTGCCTAAGTCTAGGAGAATTTAATGTTCTCATCTGATTCCATGCTTTCCTATAGCCTTTGCTGAGGTTCTTAGGATAGAGTCCATACAAAAAATCAATATGAACAGGTCTGTTATACAACCTCGCTCAACCGCTGATTCAACATTAAATCAGTTACTAACCTCACTCCCTACATTAATCATCACAATATCCTTCTCGTTCATAGCACTAATCCCTTAAATGTTCTATCTGGTTTACCATATAAGTAGAGATGCCTCATGAGCTCGTGACAGGGCTCCTTATATGGGCATAGAGTCCCTAGAGAGAACACGTGGTTAATGGGGTCAATGACCTCTTTCTCCAGGGGTGTTTTGGCCAAGTGCCGGCTAGGGAAGAATGTTATGATGTCAGGAAAGAGTATTTGTTGTTTTTGGCCAAGTGCCCGCTAGGGGAGAGTGTTATGATCTAGGAAAGAGTATTTGTTGTTGTTGTTGTTTTTGGCCATGTGCCCGTTAGGGAAGAATGTTATGATGTCAGGAAAGAGTATTTGTTGTTTTTTGCCAAGTGCCCGCTAGGGAAGAATGTTATGATGTCAGGAAAGAGTATTTGTTGTTGTTGTGTTTGGCCAAGTGCCCGCTAGGGGAGAATGTTATGATCTAGGAAAGAGTATTTGTTGTTGTATGCTAGGGGAGAATGCTATGATCTAGAAAGAGTATTTGTTGTTGTATGCTAGGGAAGAATGTTATGATCCAGAAAAAGTATTTGTTTCCGGGCAAAGTTTAATAATGTCTGACAGGTACTGTCAATCATTAATCAAATTGTTTCCAGGCGAAGTTTAATAATGTCTGACAGGTGATGTCAAGATTGATTGATGTGTCACGAAAGGAGATTTAATTTGTTGTTTCTAAGGGGGATTATTGATTCAAGAAAGGGGAATTAATTTGTTGTTTCTAAGGGGAATTATTGATTCACGAAAGGGGAATTAATTGTTGTTTCTAAGGGGAATTATTGATTCAAGAAAGGGGAATTAATTTGATGTTTCTAAGGGGAAGGTGGGGAAGAGATATATTGATTGCGTAATCGAAGGGAGAGAATTCCCGAGAAATTGATTACATAATCGGTAGAACCCTATAAGGAGCTCGTGACGGGAATCCATTTATGTGTATAGAATGACGTAATCAAATAGAATGACGTAATCGACTAAGACAATTGGATTTCTGAGAAATTTATTACATAATCGGTAGAACCCTATCAGTAGGTCCTGACGGGAATCCATTTATGGGCATAGAATGACGTAATCAACTAGGACAAATGGATTTATGAGAAATTGATTACATAATCGGTAGAACCCAATCAGAATGTCATGACGGGAATTCATTTATGGGCATAGAATGACGTAATCGACTAAGACAAGCAAGATACTTTCTTAATGTCCCTCCTAAACCCATTTTCCAACTTGAAGTACTTATCTTTTTCACTCACAACTATACTTTACAGCTTTTTCGATACCTCAACACCAAGAAATACTTTTCAAAGACCATTTCAGAGCAAGTTACTTTCTTAATGTCCCTCCTAAACCCATTTTGCAACTTGAAGTACTTATCTTTTTCACCCATAACTATACTTTACAGCTTTTTGGATACCTCAACACCAAGAAATACTTTTCAAACACCATTTCAGAGCAAGTTACTTTCTTAATGTCCCTCCTAAACCCATTTTCCAACTTGAAGTACTTATCTTTTTCACCCACAACTATACTTTACAGCTTTTTGGATACCTCAACACCAAGAAATACTTTTCAAAGACCATTTCAGAGCAAGTTACTTTCTTAATGTTCCTCCTAAACCCATTTTCCAACTTGAAGTACTTATCTTTTTCACCCACAACTATACTTTACAGCTTTTTGGATACCTCAACACCAAGAAATACTTTTCAAAGACCATTTCAGAGCAAGTTACTTTCTTAATGTCCCTCCTAAACCCATTTTCCAACTTGAAGTACTTATCTTTTTCACTCACAACTATACTTTACAGCTTTTTGGTTACCTCAACACCAAGAAATACTTTTCAAAGACCATTTCAGAGCAAGTTACTTTCTTAATGTCCCTCCTAAACCCATTTTGCAACTTGAAGTACTTATCTTTTTACCAACAACTATACTTTACAGCTTTTTGGTTACCTCAACACCAAGAAATACCTTTCAAAAGGCATTTCAGAGCAAGTTACTTTCTTAATGTCCCTCCTAAACCCATTTTCCAACTTGAAGTACTTATCTTTTTCACTCACAACTATACTTTACAGCTTTTTGGATACCTCAACACCAAGAAATATTTTTCAAAGACCATTTCAGAGCAAGTTACTTTCTTAATGTCCCTCCTAAACCCATTTTGCAACTTGAAGTACTTATCTTTTTCACCCACAACTATACTTTACAGCTTTTTGAATGTCCCAACACCAGGGAATACTTTTCAAAGACCATTTCAGAGCAAGTTACTTTCTTAATGTTCCTCCTAAACCCATTTTCCAACTTGAAGTACTTATCTTTTTCACCCACAACTATACTTTACAGCTTTTTGGATACCTCAACACCAAGAAATACCTTTCAAAGACCATTTCAGAGCAAGTTACTTTCTTAATGTCCCTCTTAAATCCATTTTCCAACTTGAAGTACTTATCTTTTTCACCCACAACTATACTTTACAGCTTTTTGGATACCTCAAAACCAAGAAATACTTTTCAAAGACCATTTCAGAGCAAGTTGCTTTCTTAATGTCCCTCCTAAACCCATTTTCCAACTTGAAGTACTTATCGTTTTCACCCAAAACTATACTTTACAGCTTTTTGGATACCTCAACACCAAGAAATACTTTTCAAAGACCATTTCAGAGCAAGTTACTTTCTTAATGTCCCTCCTAAACCCATTTTCCAACTTGAAGTACTTATCTTTTTCACCCACAACTATACTTTACAGCTTTTTGAATGCCTCAACACCAAGCAATACTTTTCAAAGCCATTTCAGAGCAAGTTCTTTTCTTAATATGCTTCTTAAACCAATTTTACAAATTCTAAATTTTTCCATAGTAGATAAAAAAAGCTATATCATAGCTGTGAATATTTTCTCGAAAGATAAGCAGTTCTATTTCAATTTTAAATTTTCTCAATGAAGTGAAGAAAAGTTCAAGTTCTCTTCTGAATTTTCTCAATGAAAAAGAAATTAGTTTTTATTCAATTCTATTTTTCCAAATAATATAAAAATTTTCCACTTTAGTTCAGATTTTTCTCAAAGGGATGAAAAATTTAATATACTGTTCCAAATTTTCTCAACGAAGTGAAGAAAAGTTCAAGTTCTCTTCTGAACTTTACCAAAGAACACACTTCAATTCTAATTTCTCCAGAGAAAACAAAAATCTTCCACTTCAGTTCTTTATTTCACAAAGACATAAAGAAATTTAAAGTTCAATTCAAATTTTTCGGTGGAAGATAGAAAAAGTAATACCATACTTGTAATTATTTTCATGGAAGATAAAAAGTTCTAGTTCATTTTAAAATTTTCTCAACGAAGTCAAGGAAAGTTCAAGTTCTCTTCTGAACTTTACCAAAGAACACACTTCAATTCTAATTTCTCCAGAGAAAACAAAAATCTTCCACTTCAGTTCTTTATTTCACAAAGACATAAAGAAATTTAAAGTTCAATTCTAAATTTTTCGGTGGGAGATAGAAAAATTAATACCATACTTGTGACTATTTTCACGGAAGATAAAAAGTTCTAGTTCAATTTAAAATTTTCTCAATGAAGTGAAAAAAAGTTCATGTTCTCTACTGAATTTTACCAAAGAACACAATTCTAATTTCTACAGAGAAAATAAAAATCTTCCACTTAAGTTCTTTATTTCACAAAAGACATAAAGAAATTTAAAGTTCAATTCTAAATTTTTCGGTGGAAGATAGAAAAAGTAACACCATACTTGTGAATATTTTCCCGGAAGATAAAAAGTTCTAGTTCAATTTAAAATTTTCTCAACGAAGTGAAGAAAAGTTCAAGTTCTCTTCTGAACTTTACCAAAGAACACACTTCAATTCTAATTTCTCCAGAGAAAATAAAATCTTCCACTTCAGTTTTAAGTTCCCCAAAGAAATAATGAAATTTAAAGTTCTATTCTAAATTTTTAGATGGAAGATAGAAAATGGAAGATAGAAAAAGTAACACCATACTTGTGAATATTTTCCCGGAAGATAAAAAGTTCTAGTTCAATTTAAAATTTTCTCAACGAAGTGAAGAAAAGTTCAAGTTTTCTTCTGAACTTTACCAAAGAACACACTTCAATTCTAATTTCTCCAGAGAAAATAAAATCTTCCACTTCAGTTTTAAGTTCCCCAAAGAAATAATGAAATTTAAAGTTCTATTCTAAATTTTTAGATGGAAGATAGAAAAAGTAATACTATGACTGTGATTGTTTTCCATGAAGATCAAAAGTTTCACTTTATTTATAATTTTTCTTAAATTCAGTTCTGATTTTTCTCAAAGAGATGAAATATTTAAAGTTCTGTTCCAAATTTTTCATAGAAGATAGAAAAAGTAATACATTGGTTGTGAATATTCAACATGAAGATAAAGAACTCCACTTTAATTCTGAGTTTTCTCGAAGAAGTGCAAATTGTTCAAGTTCTCTTCTGAATTTTCTTAAAGAAGAGAAAAAAGTTAACTCAATTCTGAATTTTACCAATGAAAATGAAAAAAACCTTCCACTTCAGTTCTTAATTCCTCAAAGACATAAAAAATTTAAAGTTCAGTTCTAAATTTTTCTGTAGTAGATAGGAAAAGTTATACTATGATTGTGATTATTTTCCAGTGAAGATAAAAAGTTTCACTTTAATTCTAATTTTCTTAAGTTCACTACCGATTTTTTGCAAAGAGATGAAAAATTTAAAGTTCTGTTCCAAATTTTTCATAGAAGATAGAAAAAGTTATACATTGATTTGAATATTCTACATGAAGATAAGGAGCATCACTTTAATTCTGAGTTTTCTCGAAGAAGTGCAAAATATTCAAGTTCTCTTCTGAATTTTCTTAAAGAAGTGAAAAAAGTTAGCTCAATTCTGAATTTTACCAATGAAAATGAAAAAGCTTCCACTTCAGTTCTTAATTCCTCAAAGACATAAAAAAATTCAAATTTCTCTTCTAATTTTTCCAAGAAAATAAAAAGGCTCCACTTCAGTTCTGGTTTTTTTCTCAAAGAGATGAAAAATTTAAAGTTCTTTTCTAATTTTACACCGCTGCAACCCGGATAACAAACTGATTACAAACAGGAAAAAGCCTACAGCTTCTTCTTCTTTGATATAGTAAGAGACAAACATCAAACAATCAAGTAGCTATTTAATTCTAATGTATGCAATTGTTTGTTATTCCAATGATCGTCTTTTAATGTAACTTTTTAAAAAATTTTCTCCGCATGTTTTCTATTGAATATTACTATCTGTAAGTAATTAAATATTAAAGAAACAAGTCTTACAACTGAAAGTAAGGAGCAATATCAAACATTAAGACGAACAGAAAAGCGTATCGAAAAGTAAAAATTGAGAGAGCCAAACAAAACAGCAAGGAGGGTTATCACAATGATGAAGATAAGAACGCTAGACCTTAAGCCGAGCAAGGTTCGATGAAATTTCGATCCATCCTTTTCCGGGGCAAACACCCAACGCACTTCCGCTGCGCTAAGCTGCTCAAGTTAGAGAATGAGATTAAAACGGTTTATGATGTGTTATACGGTAAAGTTTTGCTAAATTCACAATTTTATAGTAAAGAACGAGCTCTAAATGATGGTTGTAGCTGCAGATGCAATCAAGTAAAAGACAAACCGAAGCCCATACTAAATAAAAGTTTAAAATATGTTTTGAAAAGTAATTTATCTAGTAGGGTTTCAGACAAGGTGGTTCTAATGATTGACTTTTGTTTTGATCTGACTCTATTTTTAGGAGTTCTGGGTTTTTGTGTTTCTTAGCATTGGGGGTAGTTGTCTCTTATTAGGTTGTTAGCTACTGCTGCAACCCGAATTGACATATATAGTTATGAGAGGCAGCCTGGCCGAGTGGTCCAAGACGCTGTTACTAGCCACCAGTCTCTGCGGAGGCGCGGGTTCAAATCCTACCGCTGGTACACGATTATAACGTCATTGATCAATCTTTAATATGAAATATGCACTTTTTTGTAAAAAAAATTGATTCTATTTGAAAATAATTTGTTATAATTACAAAAGATTTTTAACCCCATTAATTTCCTTTAAAATGAGCCATTGAACAACCCTCTACGATGTTCCAGTGCCACGCTATCTGTGGAATTACTAACCTATACTATAATTCTTTACCACGAACTGTTTGATAATAAGCATGATTACAAACAGGAAAAATCCTACTTTTTTTTATTTGGAATGGTATGAGACGAACCTCGAAGAATCAGGCAGCTGACTAAGTCCAAAATCTGCAATGGTTTGGTATCCTAATGATTGTCTTTTAATATAATATAACTGTACTAGCCTATACTGTAGTTAAGTGGCCTATAAAATTTGGCATAGACAAGAGGTCCTTCTTTATTATAACTACAACCTACGGTTATGGTATCACTGATCAATCTTTAACATTATTTTTTCAAAAAGTGTTTTTTAAATTTTTGGTACTATTGGCTACGGTTCGCCTTTTACTAGGCTGTAGCATCTGTTGCAACCATGATTCCAAAACTGCGTTTTTTTATTAATTTTGGTTACTAGCGGATATGGCTCGCTCTGTACTAGGCTGCAGCTACCATGCCAATTACGTTGTTTTAACTCAGTAGTGACAAGGCATTTTCAACATCTCTCTATGATTTTCTGATAGTCCGCTAGCCCTGGAAAGGAAAAAAAGAAAAAAGGTCATCAGGTCATGTAGGTCAAGGTCATGTAGGGCATCATCAGCCCTACAAATGAAAAAAGGTTGTTTTCTTTGTTGTTTAAGGTGGGGGACTGTAATTCCCCTAAATAGGGTTTTTGACCAAGCTGATCCTAATGGTGCACTTTTCATTTTGATGTGACACCATTTTGTCTGGGTTTAAGGCTTTTATCCAAAATCACCACAGTTTTTTTCTTTATAAAGTTTTACTTTAGGATGAACGGAAAAAAAAACATTGCTGAGTCAGTGTCAGATGGCAATTTTTGTCATCAGTAGTTTTTTAAAACCCTTTTTTAAATTTTGGTTACTATTGGCTTTAGTTTACTCTATACTAGGTTGCAGCTATAGTTACAACTTTGATGAAAATTCTATTATCCAATCTCTCCGTGATAATTTTATGCATTTGGCTTTGTAATTTGTCCCTAAGTGTTTTGCTTGTTTCTGTTTCTTATCTTGCTCATATATTTTTGCCTCTGACAGTCATTGAAACTCAGTTTAAGTAAAGAAGTTTATTTTTCTTTAAGATTTAGCTTTTCTTTAAGATTTCCTTAAGATTTAAGATTTATTTTTTCTTTTAAGATTTAGCATGATAAACTCACATATTTTAAATGAAAATATTTGGAAGATACCAAAAAATGGAATTTTTGTGCAAAATTGTATCTTACTTGAGTCTAAATGCTTGTAAGTTTTGAGTTTTATTTGCATATGATGATTGAGTTTTTGTCAGAATTTACTTTTCATTTTGTCGTTCTTTATTTTACAAACAGGATAAAGCCTACGGCTTTTTCTTATTTGGAATAGTAAGACACGAAACTTAGAGGATCAGTCATCTAAGTTTGTCAAATATAACACCATGCCCCAGAAAAGCAACTTTAAAAGATACTTGTATTATATTAAGTTTTAGTCATTACATGCCATGGCTTGTTCTCTACTAGGTTTCAGATATCTTTACAGTCATGCTATCGATGTTCCCATTTATATTGAACTATACTGATCCTTTATAAAACTTGACCTTGATTGACGAGAACCAAGCCTATAAATATGATACTATGGGCTAGAGTTTGTTCTTTACTGTATTAATTTACCTCGTCTTTTACAAAACCTCTAGAGATGCTTGACGACACAATTTAAATACCGTCGTTAAATACCGACGGTGCTGAAGTTATTATGATCATTATGTAGGTTTTACTTTTTACGTCACCTAGGGTTATAACGTACGGCTATGACCTCTTCTTGACCTCGTATGACCTCTATGGTTATGACCTCTTATTCATCATCTTGTATATGAAAATGCAGTTTTTCAAAAAAAATTGTTTTTTCTTAAACATTTTTTTTTGTTAATTACAAAAGGCACTAGAAATAGTAGTTTCCTTTAAAGTAAGCCTTTAAACAACACTCTATGATGTTTTTGGGCCGAGCTAGCTGCAGAGAGAAAATAACAAAAAAGATACTTTCGATGCAGAATATCATGTTTTTCAAGCCAATGGATTTCCCTTCTTGTTCAAGCCAAGGGACTATACGTTTCTTAGGTAGTGTCTTTGGCCAAGGCAGTTCCAATAGTGTACTTTCTGTTTCGACCCAGTACCATTTTACAGGCTTCAGGCTATATTTTTTTTTGTTACTATGGGACGTATTCGTCTCTTACTACGGTACAGCTACCGCTGCAATCACGGTTCTTTAATATAAACTATACTTCGTTCTTTAATATAATGGAAAACTTGATACCATTCGCCAAAAATCTGTTTACTTTCTTTGATAGCTTGGATAGGCCTACAGTTACACTATTTTGATTTGGTTAAATTTTAAGAGCAGAAATAGGAGGGTTGGTGGGGGAGGGTTGGCGTAGGAGGGTGGGAGTGGAAGGGGGATTAGTTGCCCTCAAATCACTTTCGACTATTAAAAAGGGCATCAGCCCTTTCTATTTTCAATCGAATGAGCCCTTTTCGAAGTTCCCACGACAACTCCTTCGATACGAAGTGCCCTGGTCTAAACAACAACAACAACAAAAAATAATACATTATACCCACTTCGATCTTTACTATAAAAACATTGGACGTGATCGTCTCTTACTAGGTTGCTAGCTACCGCTGCAACCCGGATTTCTTAACATTGGACGTGATCGTCTTTTACTAGGTTGCTAGCTACCACTGCAACCCAGATCCAGTTCCCAACTAGCTGAGGAGAAAAATAAGCGGAAAGAAAAAAAGATGACGTTGGTGTGCTTTTTGCTTTTTGTGTGCTAATGGTGTGCTTTTTGTTTTGATCTTTTTTAGGAGTTATGGATTTTTATATTTCTTAACATTGGACGTGATCGTCTCTTACTAGGCTGCTAGCTACCGCTGCAATACGGAATAACAAGCTACCGCTGCAACACGGATTACAAACAGGAAAAAGTCTACGGCTTTTTCTTCTTTGGAATAGTAAAAGACGATCCTCAAAGAATCAGTCAGCTAACTAAGTTTATTATTTGTTCCTTATAATAATTAGTATTGGACTGATCGTCTCTTGCTAGGTTGCTAGCTACCGCTGCAACCCAGATACAGCTGCGATCTAGATATCTTGCAGCTACCCCTGGAACCACCATATATCAGTTACTATGGGCGAGAGGTCGGTCTTTACTGTACTACCACTGAAAACCCGGACCTAATTGACAAATACCATTTATGATGAACTATATGGGTCCTTTATGTAAGTTTCTAGCTACCGCTGCAACCCGGATAATGAACTGATTACAAACAGGAAAAAGCCTACGGCTTTTTCTTCTTTGAAATAGTAAGAGACGAACCTCAAACAATCAAATAGCTAACTAATTCAAATGTATGTAATTGTTTGTTATTCCAATGATGTTCTTTTACTGTAATTAATTATAAAAGGTTTTATATGCAGCAAAACTTGATACCATTCGCCAAAAAATCTGTTTACTTTCTTTGATAGCTTGGATAGGCCTACAGTTACACTATTTTGATTTGGTTAAATTTTAAGAGCAGAAATAGGAGGGTTGGTGGGGGAGGGTTGGCGTAGGAGGGTGGGAGTGGAAGGGGATTAGTTGCCCTCAAATCACTTTCGACTATTAAAAAGGGCATCAGCCCTTTCTATTTTCAATCGAATGAGCCCTTTTCGAAGTTCCCACGACAACTCCTTCGATACGAAGTGCCCTGGTCTAAACAACAACAACAACAAAAAATAATACATTATACCCACTTCGATCTTTACTATAAAAACATTGGACGTGATCGTCTCTTACTAGGTTGCTAGCTACCGCTGCAACCCGGATTTCTTAACATTGGACGTGATCGTCTTTTACTAGGTTGCTAGCTACCACTGCAACCCAGATCCAGTTCCCAACTAGCTGAGGAGAAAAATAAGCGGAAAGAAAAAAAGATGACGTTGGTGTGCTTTTTGCTTTTTGTGTGCTAATGGTGTGCTTTTTGTTTTGATCTTTTTTAGGAGTTATGGATTTTTATATTTCTTAACATTGGACGTGATCGTCTCTTACTAGGCTGCTAGCTCCGCTGCAATACGGAATATCAAGCTACCGCTGCAACACGGATTACAAACAGGAAAAAGTCTACGGCTTTTTCTTCTTTGGAATAGTAAAAGACGATCCTCAAAGAATCAGTCAGCTAACTAAGTTTAATATTTGTTCCTTATAATAATTAGTATTGGACTGATCGTCTCTTGCTAGGTTGCTAGCTACCGCTGCAACCCAGATACAGCTGCAATCTAGATGTCTTGCAGCTACCCCTGGAACCACCATATATCAGTTACTATGGGCGAGAGGTCGGTCTTTACTGTACTACCACTGAAAACCCGGACCTAATTGACAAATACCATTTATGATGAACTATATGGGTCTTTTATGTAAGTTTCTAGCTACCGCTGCAACCCGAATAATGAACTGATTACAAACAGGAAAAAGCCTACGGCTTTTTCTTCTTTGAAATAGTAAGAGACGAACCTCAAACAATCAAATAGCTAACTAATTCAAATGTATGTAATTGTTTGTTATTCCAATGATGTTCTTTTACTGTAATTAATTATAAAAGGTTTTATATGCAGCAGTTTCCTTTAAAATGAGCTATTACACTCATTATTATGACCACAAACTGTTTGATTTAATACTTAAAATACTCTGGGTTACAGTTCGTTCCTTATTGTAACAACCCGGATAATGAACTGATTACAAACAGGAAAAAGCCTACGGCTTTTTCTTCTTTGAAATAGTAAGAGACTAACCTCAAACAATCAAGTAGCTAACTAATTCAAATGTATGTATTTGTTTGTTATTCCAATGATGGTCTTTTAATGTAATAATCTTACTTTAGTTACTATGGGCTGAAGTTCGTTCTTTACTGTAAACATAAACCCGTATTGCTATGAACTGTATGATTTGATACTGGGTAGTCATTTTTGTCACTATACGTGATATACACATAGTTATCCGAAGCAGCTTGGCCGAGAGGTCTAAGGCGTTGGTTTTAGCCACCCGTATCTTTCGAAGTGTGGGTTCAAATCCCAACGCTGCCAGTATTTCATACCAAAGCAAACAAAGTACTTGTTTTAGTCTTAAATTTATAATCTTACTTTAGTTACTATGGGCTGAAGTTCGTTCTTTATTGTAATCTGCATCATATACTGTTTGAACAATTTCTGATATTAAGTTTTTATGGTGTAACGGCTAGCACTCCTGACGATGAATCTTGAGATCCGAGTTCAAATCTTGGTGGACTTTATTTTAAACTTTTAGCTCACTTATAATAACATATAAGTCTCTGCTGTAATTCCTTGTTTTCAAGATTGAATGAATTATTATTAATTCAGTAGAGTTGGTTCTTTACTATAAAATACTGTGAAGTACACCTGGAACCACCATATATCAGTTAGTATGGGAGAGAGATCGTTCTTTACTGTAAAATAATATTCTAATGATCGTCTTTTAATCTTATTTTAAACTAATTAATAAACATTTCAATTACTATGAGCTACGGTTCGTTCTTTATTATACTAGATCTAGAGTTTTCCTTTAAAATGAGCCATTGAACAACTCTCTACGATCTTCCAGTGCCAAGCTATCTGTGGAAAAGAAGAAAGAAAAAAAAAATATCCCGTTTAGGCAGAATGTTGTAGTAGCTGCCACTTTTCTTGATTTTCAAGCCAATATATTTCCCTTGCTGTTCAAGCCAAGGGACAGAAAGTTTCCTATACAGGGGTTTCGGACAAGGCGGTTTTAATGGTGTACTTTTTGTTTTGATCCGACTCATTTTTTAGGAACTATGGGTTTTTATATTTATTAACATTTGACGTGATCGTCTCTTACTAGGTTGCTAGCTACCGCTGCAACCCGGATTTTTAAGCCAATATGAATCAATTCCTATTCAAGCCAAGGAACAGAAAGTTCCTTATACAGGGATTTCGGACAAGGTGATTCTAATGGTGTGCTTTTTGTTTTGATCTGATTCTATTTTTAGGAGATATTGGTTATTACATTTTTAACATTGGACTTGATCGTCTCTTACTAGGAGGATGCTATCTCCCGCTGCAACCCGGATTAACATGTAAAAAGATGTATTAAGAAATTTAATATCATGACTTATATGTAACTTACGCTTTATAAGTCTCCGATAGTACAGTGGTAGGTATCCCTGCCGGTTACGCGAAAGACCGGGGTTCGATTCCCCGTCGGAGAGAATTTTTAATATATTAAATTTAAAGCAATATATCTTGAATTGAAAATTTAAAAAGATACTCAGTTTAGCTACCTCCTAGCCAAATATAAAAACTTTCATATAAATTAATATAGGCAAGAGGTTGTTCTTTATTATACATTGATCAATCTTTAACATGAAATGTTCTTTACTGTAATGGTTTGTTCTTTTCTAGGTTTCGGCCATCTCTACAGAAATGATACTGATGGAAATTACAAAATCCCTATCTATGTTTCAGTTAACATTGGCTAGGTGTCGTTCTTTATTATAATTAGTATAGGCAAGAGGTCGTTCTTTATTATAATCTTACTAGGTTGCAAGCTACCGCTGCAACCCGGACTACCGCTGCAACCCGGATTTAAAATGAGCTATTGAACAACTCTCTACGATGTTCCAGTGCCAAGCTATCTGTGGAAAAGAAAGAAGAAAAGAGAAAAAGAAAAAAATATCCCGTTTAGGAAGAATGTTGTAGTAGCTGCCACTTTTCTTGATTTTCAAGCCAATATATTTCCCTTGCTGTTCAAGCCATATGACAGAAAGTTTCCTATACAGGTGTTTCAGACATGGCGGTTCTAATGGTGCACTTTTTGTTTTGATCTGACCTTTTCTTAAGAGTAATGGATTTTATATTTCTTAACATTGAACTTGATCGTCTCTTACGAGGTTGCTAGCTACCGCTGCAACCTGGATACAGTATCGATCCCTTATGTATGATCTCCTAATGATTGTCTTTTAATGTAAAATAACTTTAGTTAATATGGACAAAAGCTCGTTCTTTAATGTACTTTAATTTAAACCTATCGCTACAACCTGGATTTGTTATTTAACATAAACTTCACTAATCAAATGTTTAATATATCTTACACGGTCTAGTGATTAGGATGCTGGCTCTCACTCAGTTGGTCCAGGTTCAATTCTCGGCATAGGAAATTTTTCCCATTGATGGTTTCTTCAGGAAAGGTTATAAATGTACCGATCCTATACATAAATTAGCTGCTAAGTGCAAAAGTATTTATGGTGTCTGAACAACAATTTCCATTTATTAATTCAAACCAGAAAAAACCTGAAAATTTTTAATTTAGTTTGGTTTTTCCTTTGCTTCAATTGACTCGCTACGCCATTTTTTACGCCTCTAAGTTAATTCTTTATTATAATCCTTTAAAATGAACCATTGAACAACTCTCTACGATGTTCCATTGCCAAGCTATCTGTTGAATTACTAACCTATACTATAATTAAGTGGCGTATAAAATTTAGTATAGGCAAAAGGTCGTTCTTTATTATAATGGGTTTTTATTCCAATGACCGTCTTTTAGTGGAAAATTTTAATATATTGACCTTAAATATAATAACAGTACTAGCCTATACTATAGTTAAGAGGCCTATAAAATTCAGTATAATAAAGAGGTCGTTCTTTATTATAACTCAAAACTAAAATAAAAAAAAATGAATATTTCTCATTGGAGATATAGGACAACAATACAGAGATCCGTAATTTACGGGTTAAGCCCAAAACATTTGAACTAAGATGATATAAAATTAATAGCGTATAAAATGGTGTAGTGAGTCAATTAAAGCAAAAGGAAAACCAAACTAATTTTTAAATTTTCAGTTTTTTTTCTGGTTTGAATTAAAAAATGGAAATTATTGTTCAGACACCGTAAATATTTTTGCACTTTGCAGCTAAATAAAATTAAATTTTTTTAAATTTTCAGGAATTATTCTAGTTTCAGTTGACAAATAAGATTTTTTTCTTCAAGGAATCGAGCAGCTAACTAAGTTTAATATATACAATGGTATGTTCTTCGAATGATCTCTTTTAATTAGGTTCCTAGCTACCGCTGCAAACCGGAACTATTAAAAAATATTTTATCTTTAATTACAGAAGGAACTAGATGTAGCAAGTTTTACTATTGAGACGAGTCGCTTTTACTATACAACATATAGTTCGTTATCACGAACTGTTTGCTTTGATGTATCTATTGGTACCAAAATTTCGTTCTTTAGAGTTTCGGTTACTATTGAGACAATCAAAATTTTGTTCTTTAGAGTGTCGGTTACTATTGAGACAAGTAGCTATTATTACTATAGATTTCATTACCATGAACTGTTTGATTGCTTCAAAATTCAAATATCTTTGAAAAGACTGCAGTATGAAAATACATCAAAAATGCATTTTTTTGACAAAATTGATTCTACTTTAAAAAGTATTTAATTTTTAATTACAAAAGTGACTAGATGTTGCAATTTCCTTTAAAATGAGCTATTATACAGCTCTCTATGATTTTCCAGTGCCCAGCTAGTTGAGGAGAAAAATCAAGCGGAAAGAAAAAAATATCCCGTTTAGGCAGAATGTTGTAGTAGCTGCCATTTTTCTTGATTTTCAAGCCAATATATTTTCTTTGTTATTCAAGCAAAGGGACAGAAAGTTAACTATAGGGAAGTTTCAGACAAGGTGGTTCTAATGGTGTAATTTTTGTTTTGATCTGACTCTTTTCTTAGGAGTTAGGGGTTTTTATATTTCTTAACATTGGATGTAATCGTCTCTTACTAGGTTGCTAGCTACCGCTGCAACCCGGACTACGATGTTCCAGTGCAAAGCTATCTCTTGATAACAAGAAAGAAAAAAATATCCCGTTTAGGCAGAATGTTGTAGTAGCTGCCACTTTTCTTGATTTTCAAGCCAATATATTTCCCTTGCTGTTCAAGCCAAATGACAGAAAGTTTCCTATACAGGGGTTTCGGACAAGGCGGTTCTAATGGTGTACTTTTTGTTTTGATCTGACTCCTTTTTTTTAGGAACTATGTTTTTACATTTCTTAACATTGGACGTGATCGTCTCTTACTAGGTTGCTAGCTACCGCTGCAACCCGGATGTCCCTGTAATTGATTTCACAATAATCCAAGCCGCCAAGGTAGAAATTAACCACTTTGTCAGTTGAAAATTTTAATGCTATATTATTTTCAAGGATATCAAAAAGAATTTGACATAATTCAATATCCGTCGGATAGAGCTTGCAGATATCAGGGTGACATTGCCAAGTAACCTGCTGCCCAATTTTTGGTTTTGAATGTTTACTCAGATTGTTATAGGTGACTTCAGCCATCATAATTTCCTTGTCAGATCTAGATTCAGAGCATTTTTCAATAGTTGTCTCGTACTTTTCAGGACAGTTTGTTCTACTACACAGAGAATTTTTTGCCAAATATTCAGTAGAACTAAAAGAACTGTTTAAAACACAGTTAGAAATACTTTTTTCTTGAGTCGGTGTTCCAGGAATTTGTTCTAAATCATTAGTCTTACAAACACATATACTAATAACCATAACAGGCTCGTTTTCGCCATAATTGAAAAATATTGCTTTTCCTTCGCTGCTGATAGGTATGCTTGTATATATATTTTTATTGCTGCTACATAAACTGCAATTGCTCCATCCAAAATTAATATACGAATTTTCTAACAAGTACGCTTCTGTATATTCACTGTGTTGTCGAACATTTTCCATTGTATCTATAAACTGTTCCGCAGTTGCCAGTCCATACCTTGGAAGCTTTTCATTAAACTGACAACATTTCTTTCGGATATTACTATGAAGCTTTGCCAAAGCATTTCTAGCCGACTTTTCAACAGCATCCGCTCTTTCAAAGAGAATTTTAATCTGTAATTTTGAATACTTTTCGTGATCCCGATAAAACATGCGTAAAATGTTTCTCAATTTACAAAGATCAGCCTGAATTTTTGCCATTTTCTTGTATTTCTGAATGTAATTTTTCCCTTTGTCCTTATGTGTTCTTCGGTACAACCTCGGAGATAATTTAATTTTTTCATTATAGCTTTTGTCACCCCAGTATCTACCCATTATTCTGGTAGCAACTTTTTTCTTGTGTTTGTTTCGGTAATCTATATCGTTATCATACCGTTCCTTGCTCTTTTGTTTGGCTGTCTCAATTGTTGCTTCTCTGTAACCTTCATCATTGTCATACCATTCCTTAATCTTTTGTTTGGTTGTCTCAATTTTCGCATGTCTATAAACTACATCATTATAATAACGCTGTTTGTCACTATCAATTTTCGTATCTCGATACGCCTGGTCGGTTGAATACCTTTGCTTTTCTCTTTTCAAGATGCTATCTCTGTTTTTTTGGTAGTACTGTTTTTTTAACTTGCGTGTAGCTTGCTTGATTGAAACCATTATGTAACCATTAGTTGAATGTTTAAGTCACGTATCAAGTATCTAGAACCTAACAAAAAATTAAACTAATTTTTAAATTTTCAGGTATTTTTCTAGTCCAAATTAAAAGATTAAAACTATTGTTCAGACCCCATAAATATTTTTGCAGTTTATAACTTTAGCGATTCTGAACTAAAAACAAAAATAAAATAAAAATTAATTTTTTCAGTTTTTACGTCACGTCGCTCATTAAGTCATATATGGTTATTAGTACACAATAGGTTTTAGATATTACGTCATGTCACTTATTACGTCATATATGGTTATTAATAGATAATCGGTAAAATATTCGTTCTTTATTATAATTATTATAATAACGCTGTTTGTCACTATCAATTTTCGAATCTCGATACGCCTGGTCGGTTGAATACCTTTGCTTTTCTCTTTTCAAGATGCTATTTCTGTTTTTTTGGTAGTACTGTTTTTTTAACTTGCGTGTAGCTTGCTTGATTGAAACCATTATGTAACCATTAGTTGAATGTTTATGTCACGTATCAAGTATCAAGAACCTAACAAAAAATTAAACTAAATTTTAAATTTTCACGTATTTTTTCTAGTCTAAATTAAAAGATTAAAACTATTGATCAGACACCATAAATATTTTTGCAGTTTATAACTTTAGCGATTCTGAACTAAAAACGAAAATAAAATAAAAATTATTTTTTTCAATTTTTACATCACGTCGCTCAGTAATTCATATATGGTTATTAGTAAACAATAGGTTTTAGATATTACATCATGTCACTTATTACGTCATATATGGTTATTAGTAGATAATCGGTAAAATATTCGTTCTTTATTATAATATCTCTGGATACAAAAAAAAGAAAAAAATATCCCTTTTGACGAGAATAACGTGGTTAAAGTCAATTTTCTTGATTTTCAAGCCAATATATTTCCCTTGCTGTTCAAGCCAAGGGACAGAAAGTTTCCTATACAGGGGTTTCGGACAAGGCGGTTCTAATGGTGTACTTTTTGTTTTGATCTGACTCCTTTTTTTTAGGAGCTATGGGTTTTTATATTTCTTAACATTGGACGTGATCGTCTCTTACTAGGTTGCTAGCTACCGCTGCAACCCGGATCGGTAAAATATTCGTTCTTTATTATAATTTATGTTTTTCATACTGCAGTCTTTTCAAAGACATTTGATTTTTTAAGAACTTAAACAGTTCGTGGTAATGAACTGTACAGTAATCAAACAGTTCAAGTCCAATGTATGCAATGGTTGGTTTTTCCAATGAGCCAGCGTGGTTGGCACTGGTGGTTGGTTGGTTATGTAGTTGGCTATGTGAGGTAGCGTGGCCGAGGGTTTTAAGGTGCTGGTGTTAGCCAGCCTTTACTTCGGAGGTTTGGTTCGAACCCTACCACTGACAGCATTTTAGACCAAAGAAAACAAATTACTTGTTTGAGTCATAAATTATAATCTTGTTTTATTTACTATGGGCTGAAGTTCGTTCTTTACTGTAATTTACTATGCAGGGGTTTCGGACAAGGCGGTTCTAATGGTGTACTTTTTGTTTTGATCTGACTCTTTTTTTTAAGAACTATGGGTTTTTATATTTCTTAACATTGGACGTGATCGTCTTTTACTAGGTTGCTAGCTACCGCTGCAACCCGGATACTTTATTATGAAATAAATTACAAACAGGAAAAAGCCTACGGCTTTTTCTTCTTTGGAATAGTAAGAGACGATCCTCAAATAATCAGGCAGCTAACTAGGATTATAATTTGTTCTTTAACATAAACTTCATTAATCGGATATTTTAATATATCCTATATGGTCTAGAGGTTGGGATAGCTCTCACCCAGTAGGCTTGAGTTCAATTTCTGTTTGGGAAATTTTTATTTATGATGATTTCTTAAGGAACATAATTAAAATTTCTTAATGTAATAAAAATAATTTGTTTTAATTACAAAAGGTTTTTAACCCCATTAATTTCCTTTAAAATGAGGCATTGAACAACTCTCTACGATGTTCCAGTGCCATGCTATCTGTTGAAGTACTAACCTATACTATAATTAAGTGGCGTATAAAATTTAGTATAGGCAAGAGGTCGTTCTTTATTATAATAATTACAAAAGGTTTTTAACCCCATCAATTTCCTTTAAACTGAGCCATTGAACAGTTCTCTACAATGTTTCAGTGCCATGCTATCTGTTGAACTAGTAACCTATACAATAATTAAGTGGCGTATAAAATTTAGTACAGGCAAGAGTTTGTTCTTTATTATAACTTTATTATAAAATCCTTTATGCTACTATAGTTAAGTGGCCTATAAAATTTAGTATAGGCAAGAGGTCGTTCTTTATTATATATTCTCTTTTAGAAATAATTTATTTTAGTTACAAAAGGTTTTTAACCCAATTAATTTCCTTTAAAATGAGCTATTGAACAACCCTCTACGATGTTCCAGTGCCAAGCTATCTCTGGAAAAGAAAGAAAAAAAAAAAGAAAAAAATATCTCGTTTGGGGAGAATAACGTGGTAAAAGTCAATTTGCTTGATTTTCAAGCCAATATATTTCCCTTGCTGTTCAAGCCAAGGGACAGAAAGTTTCCTATATAGGGGTTTCGGACAAGGCGATTCTAATGGTGTACTTTTTGTTTTGATCTGACTCCTGCTTTAGGAGCTATGGGTTTTTATATTTCTTAACATTGGACGTGATCGTCTCTTACTAGGTTGCTAGCTACCGCTGCAACCCGGATGACAAACGAACATTGGGAATATTAATACTAATTGGGAAGGTCAACACACCTCTGATAGATTAGCAAATGAAAAAAAACAGTTCATTTATCGAACATAGTTATGTAAAAAGATCTTTTATCTGTTCTTATTTTGATAGCTGTATTTACCACACGAAGGCACAAAAGGGGAAAAAAATTCAGGAGACTGGGAAAGAGGCAAAGAGAGAGAGAGAGAGAGAGAGAGAGAGAGAGAGAGAGAGAGAGGGAAAGGGAGAAAAATATAAACGTGTTTTTAAATCCAATATAGTAGTAGATTCGGAAAATAAAAAGGAAATTCAGTAAAGAACGATCTCTCGCCCATAGTAACTGATATACGGTGGTTCCAGGGGTATCTACAAGCTATCCAGATTGTTGCGGTATCCGGGTTGCAGCGACAGCTGCAACCCGAAATCTCTCTGCTTAACAACAATGAAAATACGTCTGCTTGTTATTAAACAAAAACCTAACAAAAAATAAAACTAATTTTAAAATTTGCAGGTATTTTTCCAGTTTTTACATAAGGGATTGATAAAGTTATCATAAATGGTGTCTCTCAAGAAGATCTCGTGTAGTGTTCATTAATAGAAGTTTTGTTTAGACTGAATAGTACATAAAGCCTCGATCATCGGATAAAGGTGAAACCTAGTAAAGGACAATCCATGCCACGTAGTAATAAAAAGTGAAGATAATACAAGTATCTTGTATCTGGAATAGAAAACCATTTCATACATTCGACATAGTTGGCTACTTTATTGTTTGAGGTTCGTCTCTTACTATTTAAAAGAAGAAAAAGCCGTAGGCTTTTTCCTGTTTGTAATCATATGGCATAAAATTATAATAAAGATCGAACTCTTCCCTATACTAACTTGCATAGGCAACTTCACTGTAGTTAAGATTACAGTATTTATATTATGACATTGCAAAAGGTATGAGAAAAAGTGCAAAACTCTGTAAACTGCAAAAATATTTAGAATGTTTGATTAACAATTTCACTTTATAAAAGTCTTTTAATGCAAAATATGAAAAGACATCAAAAATGCAGTTCTTAGTGGAAAAATATATTCTCTTTTAGAAATAATTTATTTTAGTTACAAAAGATTTTTAACCCAATTAAAAATCTTTAAGAATGAAAATCTGTAATACTAAGAATGATTTCTTAATATTATCATTTCCTTGCCAAGCAGCTGAGTGAAGCGGTGGTCTAAATATTGTATCAACGTTTACAATAAACGTGATTTTGTTGCAGTAATTTATCATCATCTACATCAGTTAAAAGTATCAAACATCGTTAAAAGTAGCATAAACATTACGAAAAACAAGACTAGCTACCGCTGCAACCCGGATAATTTACAAACACCATTTATGATGAGCTATATTCGTCCTTTATGTAACTACACCTGGAATTACCATATATCAGTTAGTATGGGAGAGAGATCGTTCTTTAATGTAAAAAATCCAATAATCGTCTTTTAATGTAATCTCTTTGGAGGCGTGGGTTCAAATCTTACCGCTGGTACACGATTATGATTTATGTACAAAAATCAAATATCTTTGAAAAGACTGCAGCATGAAAAGACATCAAAAATGCAGTTTTTAGTAGAAAAATTTATTCTCTCTTAGAAATAGTTTAGTTTAGTTACAAAATATTTTTAACCCAATTAATTTCCTTTAAAATGAGCCATTGAACAACTCTCTACGATGTTCCAGTGCCAAGCTATCTGTGGAAGAGAAAAAAAAGAGAAAGAAAAAAATATGCTGTTTGTGGAAAATAACGTGGTTAAAGTCAATTTTCTTGATTTTCAAGCCAATATATTTCCATTGCTGTTCAAGCCAAATGACTATACAAGGGTTTCGGACAAGGTGGTTCTAATGGTGTACTTTTTGTTTTGATCTGACTCCTTTTTTAGGAGCTATGGGTTTTTATGTTTCTTAACATTGGACGCGATTGTCTCTTACTAGGTTGCTAGCTACCGCTGCAACCCGGATGTGGAAAAAAAATATGACGTTTAGGCAGAATGTTCTAGTAGCTGCCACTTTTCTGGATTTTCAAGCCAATATATTTCCCTTGCTGGTCAAGCCAAGGGACAGAAAGTTTCCTATACAGGGTTTTGGACAAGGTGGTTCTAATGGTATACTTATTGTTTTGATCTGACTCTGTTTTTAGGAGTTATTATATTTCCTAACATTGGACGTGATCGTCTCTTACTAGGTTGCTAGCTACCGCTGCAACCCGGATAGCTAGCCCTGGAACCACCGCATATCAGTTACTAGGTGCAAGATATCGTTCTTTACTGTAATTACAAATTCGTACAAGCCTCTAACTCCTTTTTTTTATTATTTTTTCGAACATTTCGTGGATTTTTATTAACATATCCAGACGTGCAGGTTGTTTTCTCTATGAATTTTGCGCAGAACAAGATCTCTCTTTCTTTAACATTTCTATACCTTTAGGGGGGCCTCCTCAAAAGGTCATTTCAGCCAGTTTTAGACTGCAAAATCCAATTCCTTTTCCTTTTACTAGTCATTAAAATTCTTTTGTTTACGTACACCCCTCTAACTCCTTTATTTTACTATTTTTTCGAACATCTCATGTCTTTTCATTAACATATCCACCCCTACAGGTTTTTTCTCTGTGATTTTTGCGCAGTACAAGATCTCTCTTTCTTTAACATTTCCATACCTTTAGGGGGGCCTCCTCAAAACGTCATTTCAGCCAGTTTTGGACTGCCAAATCCAATTCATTTTCCTTTTACTAGTCATTATTTATTCTTTTGTTTACGTACACCCCTCTAACTCCTTTATTTTACTATTTTTTCGAACATCTCATGTCTTTTCATTAACATATCCAGACCTACAGGTTGTTTCTCTGTGATATTTGCGCAGAACAATATCTCTCTTTCTTTAACATTTCTATACCTTTAGCGGGGGCTCCTCAAAACGTCATTTCAGCCAGTTTTGGACTGCAAAATCCAATTCCTTTTTCTTTTACTAGTCATTAAATTTCTTTTCTTTACAAATTTGTACACCCCTCTAACTCCTTTATTTTATTATTTTATCGAGCATCTCATGGCTTTTTTAACATTATGATTCCCCGTTGGAGAGAACTTTTATTATGTTGAATTAAAATCGTTTAATTTAAAATTTAAATAGGCTAGAGGTTGATCGTTACTATACTTTAATGCCTTGTGTATGATATCCTAATGATTGCCTTTGAATATAACTTCAGTTACTATGGACTAAAGTTCGTTCCTTAATGTAAATTTGATCTGACTCCTTTGTTAGGAACTATGGGTTTTTATATTTCTTAACATTGGACGTGATCGTCTCTTACTAGGTTGCTAGCTACCGCTGCAACCCGGATGCAACCCGGACTACCGCTGCAACCCGGATAACCTACACTATAATTAAGTGGCGTATAAAATTCAGTATAGGCAAGAGGTCGTTCTTTATTATAATTCACTACCATGAATCGTTTGATTGCTACAAAATCCAAATATTTCTTTGAAAAGACTGCAGTATGAAAATATATCAAAAATGCAATTTTTTTTGACAAAATTGATTCTACTTTAAAAAGTATTTTATTTTTAATTACAAAAGGCACTAGATGTTGCAATTTCCTTTAAAATGAGCTATTATACAGCTCTCTATGATTTTCCAGTGCCCAGCTAAATGAGGAGGAAAATCAAGCGGAAAGAAAAAAATATCCCGTTGGTGGAGAATAACATGGTAAAAGTCAATTTTCTTGATTTTCAAGCCAATATATTTTCTTTGTTATTCAAGCCAAAGGGCGGTAAGTTTCCTTTATAGAGGTTTCGGACAAGGCGGTTCTAATGGTGTACTTTTTGTTTTAATCTTACTCTTTTTTTAGGAGTTGGGGGGTTTTATATTTCTTAACATTGGAGGTGATCGTCTCTTACTAGGTTGCTAGCTACCGCTGCAACCCGGATCACCACAGTATCTACCCATTATTCTGGTAGCAACTTTTTTCTTATATATTTTTCGGTAATCTTCATCATTGTGATAACGCTCATTGATCTTTTGTCTAGCCTGCTAAATTGCTGCTTCTCTTTAAAGTTTATCATTGTGATAACGCTCCTTCATCTTTTATCTAGCCTGCTCAATTCTTGCTTCTCTGTAATCTTTATCATTATCATACCGTTCCTTGCTCTTTTGTCTAGCCTGCTCAATTGTTGCTTCTCTATAAAGTTTATCATTGTGATAACGCTCCTTGATCTTTTGTCTAGCCTGCTCAATTCTTGCTTCTCTGTAATCTTCATCATTGTGATAACGCTCCTTGCTCTTTTGTCTAGCCTGCTCAATTGTTGCTTCTCTGTAATCTTCATCATTACCATACCGTTCCTTGATCTTTTTTTTGGCTGTCTCAATTTTTGCATGTCTATAATCTTCATCATTGTGATAACACATCCTGCTGTTTTGTTTTGCTCTCTCAATTATTACTTCTCAATACGCCTGGTCGGATGAATACCTTTGCTTTTTTCTTTTCGAGATACTATCTCTGTTGTTTGTGTAGTACTGTTTTTTTTAACTTGCGTATAGCTTGCTTTGATCTAACCATTATCTAATTATGAATGAGAACATTTACAGTTTTGATGCTTCTTATATAGTAATTATGACGTCACGGCGTAATGATTTTATTTCATGACGTCATGGCGCAATTGAATTATTTTATGACGTCGTCAGAAACAACAATATAATTTCGTGTATTTCTATTCACGTCATAGCTCTAATTTATCTAGTAGGGTTTCAGACAAGGTAGTTCTAATGATGTACTTCTGTTTTGATCTGACTGTATTTTTAGGAGTTTTGGGTTTTTATATTTCTTAGAATTGGACTGATCGTCTCTTGCTAGGTTGCTAGCTACTGCTGAAACCCAGATTCACATATTTTTATTTATGAGAGGCAGCCTGGCTGAGTGGTCCAAGGCACTTTTGTTAGCCACCAGTCTCTTCGGAGGCGTGGGTTCAAATCTTATCGCTGGTATACGATTATGTTTGAAATACTGCAGTGTGAAAAGACATCAAAAATGCAGTTTTTGGTGGAAAACTTTATTCTTTTTAGAAATAATTCATTTTAGTTACTACAGATTTTTAACCCAATTAATTTCCTTTAAAATGAGCCATTGAACAACTCTCTACGATGTTCCAGTGCCAAGCTATCTCTGGATACAAAAGAAAAAAAGAAAAAAATATATCCCGTTTAGGCAGAATGTTGTAGTACCTGCCACTTTTCTTGATTTTCAAGCCAATATATTTCCCTTGCTGTTCAAGCCAAGGGACAGAAAGTTTACTATACAGGGGTTTCGGACAATGCGGTTCTACTGGTGTACTTTTTGTTTTGATCTAACTCATTTTTTAGGAACTATGGGTTTTTATATTTCTTAACATTGGACGTGATCGTCTCTTACTAGGTTGCTAGCTACCGCTGCAACCCGGATGTAACTACACCTGGAACCACCATATATCAATTAGTATGAGAGAGAGATCGTTCTTTACTGTAAAATGGTACGATGAAATAATAATATGCATATGGTTCTTAAATCATGCTGTTTTATAGTCCCATATGGTGTAGCGGATAGGATAGCTGGCTTTCATCTAGAAGGCCCGGGTTTGATTCCCGGTATTGGAAAATTTTTAACTCTATAATCTTCGAACATTAGAAGCTCTAAACCTTTTATAATTTATAATGAACCACATCGATCCTTTATGTAATGTAACTACACCTGGAACCACCATATATCAGTTAGTATGGGAGAGAGATCGTTCTTTACTGTAATTATCTGCTCACAACTGTCACAATGCATTGTGGGGTATATATCCCTGATGTTAGCTACCTTATCAAGGCTCTCACCAAATAATTTTAGTGTTGTATTTTCATCCACAGAAACTCTAATATTGCTATCACCGTAAATGAAGTCTTGACTATTAAATCATTACAAACAGGAAAAAGCCTACGGATTTTTCTTCTTTGAAATAGTAAGAGACGAACCTCAAGCAATCAAGTAGCCAACTAAGTCCAATGTGTGCAGTGATATGTTACTCCAATGATCGTCTTTTAATGTAAATTTCTTCTTTGGAATAGTAAGAGACGATCCTCAAATAATCAGACAGCTAACTAGGTTTATAATTTGTTCTTTAACATAAACTTCACTAATCGGATGTTTTAATATATCCTATATGGTCTAGGGGTTGGGATAGCTCTCACCCAGTTGGCTTGAGTTCAATTTCCGTATGGGAAATTTTTACTTATGATGATTTCTTAAGGAATATAATTAAAATTTCTTAATGTAATAAATATAATTTGTTTTAATTACAAAAGGCTTTTAACCCCATTAATTTCCTTTAAAATGAGCCATTGAACAACTCTCTACGATGTTCCAGTGCCAAGCTATCTGTTGAATTACTAACCTATACTATAATTAAGTGGCGTATAAAATCTAGTATAGGCAAGAAGTCGTTCTTTATTATAATATATTTCTTAACATTGGACGTGATCGTCTCTTACTACGTTGCTAGCTACCGCTGCAACCCGGATATTCAAATGATCGTCCTTTAATGTAATACGAAACTCATTTTAAAGGTAGAACTCTCTCTAATTGATTACAAACAGGAAAAATCCTACGGCTTTTTCTTCTTTGAAATAGTAAGAGACTAGCCTCAAACAATCAAGTAGCTAACTAAATCAAATGTATGTATTGGGTTTTTATTCCAATGACCGTCTTTTAGTGGAAAATTTTAATATATTGACCTTAAATATAATAACTGTACTAGCCTATACTATAGTTAAGTGGCCTATAAAATTTAGTATAGGAAAGAGGTCGTTCTTTATTATAAAATCTTCGAACATTCGAACCTTTTAATAATTTATAATGGTCTACAATATAAATACTGTAATCTTCACTATAGTGAAGTTGTCTATGCAAGTTAGTATAGGGAAGAGTTCGATCTTTATTATAACCGGATAACTCATTTTAAAGGTAGAACTCTTTCTAATTGATTACAAACAGGAAAAAGCCTACGGCTTTTTCTTCTTTGAAATAGTAAGAGACTAGCCTCAAACAATTAAGTAGCTAACTAAATCAAATGTATGTATTGGGTTTTTATTCCAATGACTGTCTTTTAGTGGAAAATTTTAATATATTGACCTTAAAAATAATAACTGTACTAGCCTATACTATAGTTAAGTTGCCTATAAAATTTAGTATAGGCAAGAGGTCGTTCTTTATGATAAACATTGGAGGTGATCGTCTCTTACTAGGTTGCTAGCTACCGCTGCAACCCGGATATGTAATACCCCTGGAACCACCATATATCAGTTACTATGGGCAAGAGATCGTTCTTTACTGTAACTTGATTATACTACCGCTGCAACCCGGATTAGCTCCCTAATGCAATTTCCTTGTCCAGAGGTAAACGGTGCAGTTAGGAGCCTTTCAATTTTAACTTATCTAAAACTGGTTTAGTTCGTTTGGGCTTGAGTTCGCTCTTTACTCTACGATGATCGAGCCTTTATATAAAGTTTTTGTCCCCTGCATCTTGGAGTTTTATTTATAGAAGGTTCAAAAATTCGGTCTTCGGAAGGCTTTTTTGGGTTGACTCATCTTTTAAGAAGAAGATTTGGCGTCTTTATTATCTTCTTTGCGTAAGCATTTATCTAGTATAGGCAAAAGGTCGTTCTTTAGTATATATTGTTTGTGTAGTACTGTTTTTTCAACTTGCGTGCGACTTGCTTGATTGAAACCATTATGTAATTATGAATGAGAACATTTTCATCTTTGTAGTTCTTAAGTAGTAATTATGACGTCACAGCGTAATGATTTTGTTGACGTCATAGAGCAATGATATTATTTCATGACGTCTTCAGAAACAACAATATAATTTCATGTTTTTCTATTCACGTCATAGCTCTAATATAAAACTATGATGACATTCATTATTTATCTAGTAGGGTTTCAGACAAGTTAATTCTAATGATGTACTTTTGTTTTGATCTGACTCTATTTTTAGGAGTTTTGTTATATTTCTTAGCATTGGACTGATCATCTCTTACTAGGTTGCTAGCTACTGCTGCAACCCAAATTCACATATATATTTATTTATGAGAGGCAGCCTGGCCGAGTGGTCCAAGGCACTGGTGTTAGCCACCAGTCTCTTCGGAGGCGTGGGTTCAAATCTTACCGCTGGTACACGATTATGTTTGAAAGACTGGAGTGTGAAAAGACATCGAAAATGCAGTTTTTGGTGGAAAAATTTATTATCTTTTAGAAATAATTTATTTTAGTTACAAAAGGTTTTTAACCCAATTAATTTACTTTAAAATGAGCTATTGAACAACCCTCTACGATGTTCCAGTGCCAAGCTATCTGTGGAAAAGAAAAAAAAAAGAAAAAAGAAAAAAATATCCCGTTTGGGGAGAATAACGTGGTTAAAGTCAATTTTCTTGATTTTCAAGCCAATATATTTCCCTTGCTGTTCAAGCCAAGGGAAAGAAAGTTTCCTATACAGGGGTTTCGGACAAGGCGGTTCTAATGGTGTACTTTTTGTTTTGATCTGACTCCTTTGTTAGGAACTATGGGTTTTTATATTTCTTAACATTGGACGTGATCGTCTCTTACTAGGTTGCTAGCTACCGCTGCAACCCGGATATTCCCATTTATAATGAACTATTTTGATCATTTATGTATAGTATTTAATTAGAAGAAGTTTTAACCCCATAAATTTCCGTCATTGGTCAAAAATTTGTCATAAATGACGTCATTGGTCAATATTGTATATAAAAAATTTAGTTTTTCGTAAAAAATAATTAATTGAAAAAAAAATTAAGTGCAAAAGTTGCTAGATCTAGAGATTTCCTTTAAAATGAGCCATTGAACAATTCTCTACGATGTTCCAGTACCAATCTATCTGTTGAATTACTAACCTATACTATAGATAAGCGGCGTATAAAATTTAGTATAGGTAAGAGGTTGTTCTTTATTATAACTACCGCTGCAACCTAGATATTCTTATTTCTGCTACTATGGGCTAAGTTTAGTTCTTTCATGTAAAACTAGCAAAACATTTTTTAAGCCTGATGAAGATTTAACTAATGTGTCAAAAGTAAGGTTGCAAGTCGATGATTTTGTTTTGGCCTTATTATAATTGGTATGGTGAAATAATAATATGCATATGGCTCTTAAATCACACTTCTTTATGGTTCCATATGGTCTTGTGGCTAGGATAGTTAACTTTCACTTAACAGGCTCGGGTTCGATTCCCGGTGTGGGAAAATTTTTAACTCTATAATCTTCGAACATTTGAACCTTTTATAATTTATAATGATGTATAATATAAATACTGTAATCTTAACTATAGTGAAGTTGCGTATGCAAGTGAGTATAGGGAAGAGTTTGATCTTTATTATCAAATGTAATAAAAATAATTGTTTTAATTACAAAAAGTTTTTAACCCCATTAATTTCCTTCAAAATGAGCCATTGAACAACTCTCTACAATGTTCCAGTGCCATGGTATCTGTTGAATTACTAACCTATACTATAATTAAGTGGCGTATAAAATTTAGTATAGGTAAGAGGTCGTTCTTTATTATAATTTCTGGTGGAAAAATTTATTCTCTTTTAGAAATAATTTATTTTAGTTACTATAGATTTTTAACCCAATTAATTTCCTTTAAAATGAGCTATTGAACAACCCTCTACGATGTTCCAGTGCCAAGCTATCTCTGGATACAAAAGAAAAGAGAAAAAAAGAATAAAATATCCCGTTTAGGCAGAATGTTGTAATAGCTGCCACTTTTCTTGATTTTCAAGCCAATATATTTCCCTTGCTGTTCAAGCCAAGGGACAGAAAGTTTCCTATACAGGGGTTTCGGACAAGGCGGTTCTAATGGTGTACTTTTTGTTTTGATCTGACTTTTAGGAACTATGGGTTTTTATATTTCTTAACATTGGACGTGATCGTCTCTTACTAGGTTGCTAGCTACCGCTGCAACCCGGATACTAACTACATCCAGCGACTATGACGTCATGGATCAATATTGTATATAAAAAATTAAGTTTTTCGTAAAAAATAATTAATTAAAAAAAAAATTAAGTGCAAAAGACGCTAGATCTAGAGATTTCCTTTAAAATGAGCTATTGAACAACTCTCTACGATGTTGCAGTGCCAAGCTATCTCTGGAAACAAAAGAAAAAAAAATATCCCGTTTGTGGAGAATAACGTGGTTAAAGTCAATTTTCTTGATTTTCAAGCCTTGCTGTTCAAGCCAAATTACAGAAAGTTTCCTATACAGAGTTTTTGGACAAGGCGGTTCTAATGGTGTACTTTTTGTTTTGATCTGACTGCTGTTTTAGGAGCTATGGTTTTTTTTTATTTCTTAGCATTGGACTCGATCGTCTCTTATTAGGTTGCTAGCTCCCGCTGCAACCCGGATGTTCTTTATTATAAAATCCTTTATGCTACTATAGTTAAGTGGCCTATAAAATTTAGTATAGGCAAGAGGTCGTTCTTTATTATTAATATTAAAAAAAACCTTAACCAATCAATTACTTAACTAATTTTATTCAATGCAATCATTTTTTGTTTCAATTATCATCTTTTAATGTAATAATTGACAAACACCATTTATGATGAGCTATATCGGTCCTTTATATAAAATTTTAATCCCCTTAATTTCCTTTAAAATGAGCCATTGAACAACTCTCTACGATGTTCCAGTGCCATGCTATCTGTTGAATTACTAACCTATACTATAATTAAGCGGCGTATAAAATTTAGTATAGACAAGAGGTCGTTCTTTATTATAATTCGTCCTTTAATGTAAAACTTGTTTATTTACATTCTAGCTAAAATAATGAAGATAATATGAATGAACCACAGGGTTCAGTTTCTTTGGATTTGAGTTCGTTTTTTAACTATAAATACAAACAGGAAAAAGCCTACGGCTTTTTCTTCTTTTAAATAGTAAGAGACGAAACTCAAACAATCAAGTAGCTAACTAAGTCCAATGTATGGAATGGTTTGTTATTTCAGTGATTTACTAACCTATACTATAGTTAAGCGGCCTATATAATTTAGTATAGGCAAGAGGTCGTTCTTTATTATAATTTTTCTAGTCTAAATTAAAAGATTAAAACTATTGTTCAGACACCATAAATATTTTTGCAGTTTATAACTTTAGCGATTCTGAACTAAAAACGAAAATAAAATAAAAATTAATTTTTTCAATTTTACGTCACGTCGCTCATTAAGTCATATATGGTAATTAGTACACAATAGGTTTTAGATATTACGTCATGTCACTTATTACGTCATATGTGGTTATTAGTAGATAATCGGTAAAATATTCGTTCTTTATTATACCGGATGTAACTTCACCTGGAACCACCATATATCAGTTAGTATGGGAGAGAGATCGTTCTTTATTACTGTAAATGCCCAGCTAGCTGAGGAGAAAGAAAAAGCTTTCAGTTAACATGGGCTAGGTGTCGTTCTTTATTGTAATAGGAGAAAAATCAATCCCTTTATATCTTTTCAACATAAACAGTAACCTTTTCAATGTGATTATAACTACTTTATACTAGTTCTTTATTATAACTTTCTTAGGAACTATGGGTTTTTATATTTCTGAACTTTGGACGTGATTGTCTCTTACTAGGTTGCTACTTACCGCTGCAACCCGGATAAAATCACATTTAACCTCGTAAGACGTCAAATATACCACATACCTATTTTCTTTTCCCTGTTGCAACAGTTATTGTGAGATAGACTTCGGTCCTTACTATAACCGATTCTATTTTGAAGATAATTTGTTTTAGTTACAAAAAGTTTTCAACCTCATTAATTTCCTTTAAAATGAGCCATTGAACAACTCTCTACGATGTTCCAGTGCCAAGCTATCTGTGTAATTACTAACCTATACTATAATCTCTTACTAGGTTGCTAGCTACCGCTGCAACCCGGATTACTAACCTATACTATAATTAAGTGGCGTATAAAATTTAGTATAAGCAAGAGGTCGTTCTTTATTATAATTTATGAGAGGCAGCCTGGCCGAGTGGTCCAAGGCACTGGTGTTAGCCACCAGTCTCTTCGGAGGCGTGGGTTCAAATCTTACTGCTGGTATACGATTATGTTTGAAAGACTGGAGTGTGAAAAGACATCGAAAATGCAGTTTTTGGTGGAAAAATTTATTCTCTTTTAGAAATAATTTATTTTAGTTACAAAAAGTTTTTAACCCAATTAATTTACTTTAAAATGAGCTATTGAACAACCCTCTACGATGTTCCAGTGCCAAGCTATCTGTGGAAAAGAAAAAAAAAGAAAAAAGAAAAAAATATCCCGTTTGGGGAGAATAACGTGGTTAAAGTCAATTTTCTTGATTTTCAAGCCAATATATTTCCCTTGCCGTTCAAGCCAAGGGACAGAAAGTTTCCTATACAGGGGTTTCGGACAAGGCGGTTCTAATGGTGTACTTTTTGTTTTGATCTGACTCCTTTGTTAGGAACTATGGGTTTTTATATTTCTTAACATTGGACGTGATCGTCTCTTACTAGGTTGCTAGCTACCGCTGCAACCCGGATCTTTTAGAAATAATTTATTTTAGTTGCTATAGATTTTTAACCCAATTAATTTCCTTTAAAATGAGCCATTGAACAACTCTCTACGATGTTCCAGTGCCAAGCTATCTCTGGAGACAAAAAAAATATCCCGTTTAGGCAGAATGTTGTAGTAGCTGCCACTTTTCTTGATTTTCAAGCCAATATATTTCCCTTGCTGTTCAAGCCAAGGGACAGAAATTTTACTATACAGGGGTTTCGGACAAGGCGGTTCTAATGGTGTACTTTTTGTTTTGATCTGACTCCCTTTTTAGGAGCAATGGGTTTTTATATTTCTTAACATTGGACGTGATCGTCTCTTACTAGGTTGCTAGCTACCGCTGCAACCCGGATGCATCTTCACACACAAAATGATGAATGACATCAGAATAGCGTGTTACAACCATAAATGACTTTATAGTAAAACTTTATGATGACATCAGTTGAAACGGCTGTTCGTTTTATACTATATGATTACAAACAGGAAAAAGCCTACGGCTTTTTCTTCTTTGAAAAAGTAAGAGACGAACCTCAAACAATTAAGTAGATAACCAAGTCTGATGTATGCAATGTTTTGTTATTCCAACGATCGTCTTTTAATGTATTAATTAATGGCGTCATAGTCCAAGTGTCTAGCACGATCGGCCGTTAATCGAAAGGTTGGTGTTTCAAGGCCACCCGGGGTCGATTTCTTTTAGTTTGTAATTCAGCTATAACTAAAACAATGATAAAGATGATGCTTAGAACATTCCAATTGGCAGTATCGATCCTTTATGTAAAATATTTATGAGAGGCAGCCTGGCCGAGTGGTCCAAGGCACTGGTGTTAGCCACCAGTCTCTTCGGAGGCGTGGGTTCAAATCTTACCGCTCGCATACGATTATGTTTGAAAGACTGCAGTGTGAAAAGACATCAAAAATGCAGTTTTTGGTGGAAAAATTTATTCTCTTTTAGAAATAATTTATTTTAGTTACAAAAGGTTTTTAACCCAATTAATTTCCTTTAAAATGAGCTATTGAACAACCCTCTACGATGTTCCAGTGCCAAGCTATCTTTGGAAAAGAAAAAAAGAAAGAAAAAAATATCCCGTTTAGGCAGAATGTTGTAGTAGCTGCCACTTTTCTTGATTTTCAAGCCAATATATTTCCCTTGCTGTTCAAGCCAAGGGACAGAAAGTTTCCTATACAGGGGTTTCGGACAAGGCGGTTCTAATGGTGTACTTTTTGTTTTGATCTGACTCCTTTGTTAGGAACTATGGGTTTTTATATTTCTTAACATTGGACGTGATCGTCTCTTACTAGGTTGCTAGCTACCGCTGCAACCCGGATTATATTTCTTAGCATGGGACTGATCGTCTCTGACTAGGTTGCTACCTACTGCTGCAACCCAAATTCACATATATATTTATTTATGAGAGGCAGCCTGGCCGAGTGGTCCAAGACACTGGTGTTAGCCACCAGTCTCTTCGGATGCGTGGGTTCAAATCTTACCGCTGGTATACGATTATGTTTGAAAGACTGCAGTGTGAAAAGACATCAAAAATGCAGTTTTTGGTTGAAAAATTTATTCTCTTTTAGAAATAATTTATTTTAGTTACTATAGATTTTTTACCCAATTAATTTCCTTTAAAATGAGCTATTGAACAACCCTCTACGATGTTCCAGTGCCAAGCTATCTGTGGAAAAGAAAAAAAAAGAAAAGAGAAAAAAATATCCCGTTTGGGGAGAATAACGTGGTTAAAGTCAATTTTCTTGATTTTCAAGCCAATATATTTCCCTTGCTGTTCAAGACAAGGGACAGAAAGTTTCCTTTAGAGGGGTTTCGGACAAGGCGGTTCTAATGATGTACTTTTTGTTTTGATCTGACTCCTTTGTTGGGAACTATGGGTTTTTATATTTCTTAACATTGGACGTGATCGTCTCTTACTAGGTTGCTAGCTACCGCTGCAACCAGGATTCCTTTAAAATGAGCCATTACACTCATTATTATGATCACAAACTGTTTGATTTAATACTTAAGTTACTATGGGTTACAGTTCGTTCCTTATTGTAAAGTTATGAAAACTTTACTAACCTATACTATAGTTAAGTGGCCTATAAAATTCTGTGTAGGCAAGAGGTTGTTGTTTATTATATTTCAATATAACTATACAAGCATATACTGTCGTTAAGTTGCACATACAAGTTAGTATAGGCAAGAGTTCGTTCCTTATTATACTATTGAGACAAGTAGCTATTATTACTATAGAGTTCATTACATGGACTGTTTTATTGCTTCAAAATTCAAATATCTTTGAAAAGACTGCAGTATGAAAATACATCAAAAATGCAATTTTTTTGACAAAATTGATTCTACTTTAAAAAGTATTTTATTTTTAAATACAAAAGTGACTAGATGTTGCAATTTCCTTTAAAATGAGCTATTATACAGCTCTCTATGATTTTCCAGTGCCCAGCTAGCTGAGCAGAAAGAAAAAGCGGAAAGAAAAAAATATCCCGTTTGTGGAGAATAACGTGGTAAAAGTCAATTTTCTTGATTTTCAAGCCAATATATTTTCTTTGTTATTCAAGCCAAAGGGAGGTAAGTTTCCTTTATAGAGGATTCGGACAAGGCGGTTCTAATGGTGTACTTTTTGTTTTGATCTGACTCTTTTTTTAGGAGTTGGGGGGTTTTATATTTCTTGACATTGGAGGTGATCGTCTCTTACTAGGTTGCTAGCTACCGCTGCAACCCGGATTGTTTCTAAGGCATACCACTTAAACCCGGATTATGTAATAGGTTGCTAGCTACCGCTGCAACCTAGATATTCTTATTTCTGCTACTATGGGCTAAGGTTCGTTCTTTCATGTAAAACTAACAAAAAAATTTTTAAGCCTGATGAAGATTTAACTAATGTGTCAAAAGTAAGGTTGCAAGTCGACGATTTTGTTTTGGCCTTATTATAATTGGTATGGTGAAATAATAATATGCATATGGCTCTTAAATCATACTTCTTTATGGTTCCATATGGTCTAGTGGCTAGGATAGTTAACTTTCACTTAACAGGCTCGGGTTCGATTCCCGGTGTGGGAAAATTTTAAACTCTATAATCTTCGAACATTTGAACCTTTTATAATCTATAATGATGTATAATATAAATACTGTAATCTTAACTATAGTGAAGTTGCGTTTGCAAGTTAGTATAGGGAAGAGTTCGATCTTTATTATATATCATTAAAAACAGGAAAAAGCCTACGGCTTTTTCTTCTTTGAAATAGTAAGAGACGAACCTCAAGTAACTACCCCTGGAACCCCCATTTATCAGTTACTATGGATGAGAGATCGTTCTTTACTGTAAATTAAAAAAGAAACTCGTTTTATATACATCCTAGCTAAAATAATCAAGATAATATGAATGAACCACAGGGTTCAGTTTTCTTTGGGCTTGAGTTCGTTCTTTACTATATTACATAATCCCTATTTATGTTTCAGTTAACATTGGCTAGGTGTCGTTCTTTATTGTAACTTTACTATGACAACGAACCGTTTAATTTAATACTTAAGTTACTATGGGTTAAAGTTCGTTCCTTATAGTAAACTCTAACAAAATTTAATTAGAGTTCGTTCTTTATTGTTATGTTTGGACGTGATCGTCTCTTATTGTGATATTCATGAATGAGACCATTTACAGTTTTGACGTTTCTTATATAGTAATTATGACGTCACTGCATCAAAAATACAGTTTTTATTGGAAAAATTTATTCTCTTTTAGAAATAATTTATTTTAGTTACAAAAGGTTTTTAACCCAATTAATTTCCTTTAAAATGAGCTATTGAACAACCCTCTACGATGTTCCAGTGCCAAGCTATCTGTGGAAAAAAAAAAAAAAAAAAAAAAATATCCCGTTTGGGGAGAATAACGTGGTAAAAGTCAATTTGCTTGATTTTCAAGCCAATATATTTCCCTTGCTGTTCAAGCCAAGGGACAGAAAGTTTCCTATACAGGGGTTTCGGACAAGGCGGTTCTAATGGTGTACTTTTTGTTTTTATCTGACTCCTTTTTTAGGAACTATGGGTTTTTATATTTCTTAACATTGGACGTGATCGTCTCTTACTAGGTTGCTAGCTACCGCTGCAACCCGGATAAGGCGGTTCTAATGATGTACTTTTTGTTCTGATCTGACTCCTTTTTTAGGAGTTATGGGTTCTTATATTTCTTAACATTGGATGTGATCGTCTCTTACTAGGTTGCTAGCTACCGCTGCAACCCGGATTAAAAGCACTATCTTTTAAATTTAAAATTTAAAAAAGAAACTTGTTTATTTAGATCCTAGCTAAAATAATGGAGATAATATGAATGAACCATATGGTTCAGTTTCTTTGGGCTTGAGTTCGTTTTTAACTATAAGTACAAACAGGAAAAAGCCTACGGCTTTTTCTTCTTTTAAATAGTAAGAGACGAAACTTAAACAATCAAGTAGCAAACTAAGTCTAACGTATGGAATGGTTGTTATTTAAGGGATCGTCTTTTAATTTAATGGGCAGAATGATGTAGTAACTGCCGCTTTTCTTGATTTTCAAGCCAATACATTTCCCTTGCAATAAAAGCCAAATGACAGAAAGTTTCCTATATAGGGGTTTCAGACACGACGGTTCTAATGTTGTACTTTTTGTTTGATCTTACTCTTTTTTTAGGAGTTATGCGTTATTATTCTTCTTAGAATTGGACGTGATCGTCTCTTACTAGGTTGCTAGCTACCGCTGCAACCCGGGTTAAAAACCTCAAACAATAAAGTAGCTAACTAATTTCATTGTATGCAATGGTTTGTTATCCCATGATCGTCTCTTAATTTAATTTTTTATTTCTTAACATTGGACGTGATCGTTCTCTTACTAGGTTGCTAGCTACCACTGCAATCCGGATTATTACATTTTTAACTTTGGACGTGATCGTCTCTTACTAGGAGGATGCTAGCTACCGCTGTAACCCAGATTAACATGTAAAAAGATGTATTAAGGAATTAAATATCATTACTTATATGTAACTTATATATTATGAGTCTTCGATAGTACAGTGGTAAGTATCCCTGCCTGTCACGCGGAATACCGGGGTTCGATTCCCCGTCGGAGAGAATTTTTAATATATTAAGTTTAAAGAAATATTTCTTAAATTGAAAATTAAAAAGATACTCAGTTTAGCTACCTCCTAACCAAAACTTTAATATAAATTAGTATAGGCAAGAGTTCGTTCTTTATTATAATCTCTTAACAAAAAGGGTTCGTAGCTCAGAGGTAGAGCCATCGACTGCAGATCGATAGGTCACCGGTTCGAATCCGGTCGGGCCCTAATTTTCAGAAAGTAATTATGGTTTAAAATCTAATCACTGCTCTTTTACCCCAAACAAGATTTTAATTTATGTCTAATATTAATCATTAAGGAAAATGCATTATCTATATAATGATTTCTTATAATACCTCAATTACTATGGATGAAAGTTCGTTCTTTAATGTAATTTAAACCTATTATTAGTTAATAAAACCTATTTACATAATCAATTTTCTTATTGCTGAACGTTAAAATTACAAACATAAAACAAAAATACAATATTTTGAGTGTATTATTATTCGAAAATATCAGATGCCTGAACAGAGGTGGGTGGACATCCCTTAAGAACAATTTTCATACGAAGAATCTCCCACACCGAGAGTTGCCTAGCTCCTCCTTTCTTGTCCGGTATGGATGTTTATATGTTTCCTTATTAAAATAAAAACCATCACCACTCCCAAAACCCCCTGACCCCTTGACTCTTACATTTTCGTAGTTTTACAGGAGATGCTCCAAGTGTAATAATCACAACCATCTTAATTTTCTTTTAGAACTTTTTCTTTGCAGAATTTTCTTTTTCTGTAAAACTTCCTATTTTACCCTATACTTTAAAAAGAATTTATTCAAAATCATTTGTTTACTTTTGGGAAAAAAGCGCATCAAAAATTTGTTTACATTCATTTTGTTGCGTTTTTTAAGAGTTGGACAAACTTGGGGGGGGATTCAAATCCCCTAACTCCCCCACCTGGATACGGCTATATCAGGATAAGGCTATATCATACCTGGCTATACCACCTGGATTAGGCTGTATCATACAAGGACATCTATATTTTTCTTCCTGGATAAATCACTCGGTAAAATGTCATAGCACCTAACCATATTCAGTTAATGTTATGGCTATTGGTTTTTTGATCAAGAGCAGGCGTGGAATCGGTACAAAGTTCTAACAGCAAGGTTTGTTGTTACGAATGTATTAATCATTAGAATGAAGCATAAAAAGTTTTACTTTTCATCCGAAAATAATTACCAAAACTAAAATAGTAACATCACAGTGTTCCAGAAATTTTATATATATAAATACACTTCCATCTTCAAATGCAGTAAAAGGTAACCAATGCAGTAAAAGGTAACCAATAGTCAGAAAAACAACGTTTTTAAGACTAGAAATGGAAGTGTGGGGGTGTGTTAAACATATTGGAGAAGATTTCAATATGTCTATACCCCTTAAACTTCTTTTTGTTCTTTTAATGGGGTTAATAAACTGAGAAATTTAAAACAAACTGAGGTCTTAGACAGTTGCCTGACAACTCTTTATCCGTTTCCTATCCTTCTGAAAAGATTGCACCACCTCAATTGAACTTTTCTGCAAGCTCAAAATATTGGATAGACTTGAATAGGCTTTTCATATTACTACTTCACCTAGGAAAAGCCGTACCAGAGCTTTTTACCCGTGGAAGGGAATGCTAGTAGCACGCAAAAAGATCAGGAAAAATACCTTATAGCAAATTTAGGGGCACATTTTGCACATTGCACATTGCACAATGCACATTTTTAAGGGGCAAAATAAAAGCTTTTCCCTTCTAATTACAAAAAGTTTAAATAAAAGATGGTTCAACAGGCGTCACACAAAAACAAAACATCCAAAACATATAATAGCAATAATATCACTGCAGATGTTCTGCAATCTAAGGAGACAAATTTATGTAGGCATATGTTCTGGCATATGTTCAACTTAGAGGCATATGTTCTGAAATTTTGTGTATAGTTCAAAACTCCAAAGGATCGTCAGCTGAAAATCACAGAGCATAAACGCTCAAGTGTGAACAATCTGTAATGTTGCATTCATACATTATTTAGTATACTAAAGCACATTATTGAGCATATTCTGCCGTGAAGACCCATGGGGGCAGTCTTAGGGAGTAGATCCTTTGAAAAGTGTTAGGTTCTTTCAAACTTAGGTTCTAATTTCCCCTTTAAAAGTAAACTATGCAAAACACAATTAATTTAACACGAATCATGGAGCAGAGGCCTTCAAGTAATGGACAGTCTGCAATGCTGGATCTAGTCATAGTATAATTTGTTAAATAAAGAAGGATGTTTTCGCGATGACCACTGGGATAGCTGTTGCGCATAGGTCCTTTGAATAGTATTTGATTATTTCAACTTTTATTTTCCAATTTCCCTTTATAAATAAACTTAACATTAATAAAATTTAATCTAACGCGCTAATCTTTTTTCTTTTTTTCCGTGGATGATTGGTTCTTCTATACTGTTATTGCTTAAAAAGAACCGTTTTTTCCGAGAAAACGTATCCGACAGATAGTAAGCAACTCTTATTAGTCTCCAATCATTCTTGAATAGCTATGACAACCTCAACTGATATTTTCTTCCAGAAGAAAATACCACAATACTCAAAGATGGAAATGAATAGGCTTTTCATATCACTACAATACTGAGGAAAAATGTGCATCAATACCGTTTACCATAGAAAAGAGAGATTATTAGCACTTACTAAGATCGAGAAAAATATTATTTTATGTTCGATATGTTTGGATTTTATGCTTCTGATGAGATTGTCATTTGGAGTAGGTCCAAAAATTTTGAAATAAATGAAAAAAACTACATAAATGTCAAAATATTTATCTTGAATCATCACATCATGGAACATACTTGAACTAAGATGGATGTTACAGTGTTAGTTTCTGCTCGCAGCAGACTCTTAGCGACTAAGCTTGCAGAGTCACAATACTGACCCCTATCCCAAGCCACAGGATTTGCTAGAGCCAGACTAAAAACCTCGTCCTGAAGAACAAAGGGGTACAAATCTAGCATGACATCCTTCTAGCATAGAATGTCAGAATACTTAGATCGATTCAGGTCACTGCAGAATATGTTTGAATTAACATCATTGTTTGACATTCCATGGGTCCCATTGCTCGTGGAACCTCTGGTTAGGTCATACGGGGTAGGTCCTTTGAAAAGCAATTTGTGATCAAATGATAAACAAACATACAAATGTGTGAACGTTTGACTTGATTCCTATATTGCGGAGCCGTAGAAGCACAGAAGCAATTGACAAAATAATCTGACAAATTGACAAAGAAATTGATTCCTTTGTGGAGATAAAATCCTCTTATTGACATTCAGTGAAGCTATTTGCGTTATATTTTGTTTATTAAATAATTTTCTTTATCTTTAATTAATTTTGCTAGTAAATCATAAATTAATTAAATGTATTAATTTTATTAATTGAATTAATTAATTTTCTTAACAATGAATTAAGGTTAATATTGGCCTTTCGAATCGTGGTCCTTGCATGCACACATTTTGTGTAGATTAGATTTTATTTTTCAAATGCTAGTGACAATAAAACTTCAAACGAGCAGAATTTTCTCAATCTGTAAGAGTAGGGTCTTCCTTCCTAACCTTAACCTTGTACTAAAGTTTTATGTGAGTGTATTGATTGGGTTTTACACCAGTCCAGCTGAAATTTGTATTGTTTAATTCTAATGCAGACCAATCAGCTTTCTATTCTTGATATATTTGAAATTGGGGATGCACATTAAAATTTAGCGTAAAGAGTGAGGGGTTAAGGAGGAGATTGCCCCTCATATACCGAATATTTTGTGTTGATTTTAAGTTTTAATGCCCTTCACTAGTAGTAGTAGTAGTAGTATTAGTATTAATAGTAGTAGTAGTAGGAGTAGTAATAGTCGTAGTAGTAGTAGTATTATTAGCTGCCCTTCACTTTTGTCATTGTTCATCATTGCTCCTTAAGATTATATAAATTAAAAAAAGAAACTATTGTAAAAAAGAAGTTTTTCAGAGAAAAATTAAAAGCCATATTTAAACTTAACAGAAACAAAGTCATATAATAATTCAAAACTAAAACTAATGGAAACTATTATTTAAAGAATGAATAATTGTCACCCAAAACGAACAGAAATTAAAATGAATGATAATCAACTAAAACTTAAAGATAACAGATACTACTATAGATGAATAAATGAATCCAAAAAATTAATCAAAATTAAAATTATTAATCTATTTAAACTTAAAACAGATGGATGTTACAACAAATTTGAGTAGGGCTAAATCTCCCCCTTAACCTTCTAGAGGCCATAATGTTTTTTAAAAGCCAAAAAGTGTTTAAACATTCGAAAAAAAGGAAGCTTTAAGCAATCTCTAAAATTATAGTAGTTCAGCAGCAAGTATTTACAGACTCAGAAATGAATAATTTGAGAAACAAAAGAACTTTAAGAATTCAAAAAAAAACTATTAAATAATAAATTTCAAGAATTAGGGGAATTCTCCATGAAGTGTTCAACAGTGCATATTCATTGTTCACAAGCATTATTCACAAGTTCTCATTTCAAATATTTTGTTTTCGAATTTATTTTTCAGGCTATGCTACGTGAACTTGAAACGCTGGTGGAAGGTTTGGAGCCTGGTCACTTGGCTTCCCCACTGAGGACACTGATTCGTCATGATACAGTAACCATTCCGTCTTCTACGTTAGGCATACGTAAAGAAAGAACATTATTCCTTTGCTCAGATCTACTTGTAATTGCTTCTGTCAAGAAAAAAGCGGTTATGAAGCGATCAACGTAAGTTTTTGTTTTATATTTTTCATTGAGCTAAATTGCAAATTGATTTGGTATGATAAAATTAAACTAATTAATTTAGGTTAATTAAATGAAAAGAATAATCTAGTACTTAATCTAGTACTGGGATAGGGAAGTTTCAACAGGAGAATTTGAAAATTCTTCTTCTTCGTAAAAAAACCACAAACGATAGATCCTTATAATTTATAATCTGGCTCGTTTATTGTAAAAAATATAAATACAAGGGCACCACAAGATAAGCTAGAAGAGGAGTCGAACCCCTATAAGACCAGAAGCATCAAAAAGTACAAAACTTCTTGTCAAAATATCAAAAACATTGTTTGTCTTTTATCAAAATATTTGAACAAAATGGGATCCTATTCTAGGGCCGTTTTTTTCACTCATCAATGTGCTAGGATCTTACATCTTTTGTCAAAAAGCGCTTCAAAGTGAAATCTTGTAACAAAGATCTTACATCTTTTGTCGTTTTTTTTTTCCAAACTTTTGTCGTGTCTTTTATCATTCTACTCTGATCAGTGGTCTGAGAACAATGATGAGTATATCATCAAATTTCTCTCATCATTTTTCTATTTGGCAGAAAGATGGCGTCTTTCACGCTTTTTGCTAAAATCAGTGAGCTGTAAGATCTTAGAACAAAGATGAGTTGAAAAAACGATAATCTTTGCAGAAAGGACCTGGATTGCTAATATAATCAAATAATTACATGTCTAAAAGATGCTGAGGCAGTTGCAGTGCCGTTGAAACGTGTTAGATGTGGTATGGAAAATCCTATTTGGTTTTTAGATCCTAATTTATAAAATTTTGGAAAATGAAGCAAAGCTTTGGTTAAAAGTATGGAATGAATGTGATAGACCGTCTTGTAGAATTGTATCTGACCTTAAGCGTAAGACGCGCAATGAATATAAAAAATATCTTAACGCAATGCGTTATCGCGGTATGAATTTTCTAGTGTCAAAGAGAGAATGATGAAAAGTTATTAATTTCTTAGTCGATTAGAAGTGATGTGCTAAGTAGTGATTGTCTTCCTGCATCTGCTTGGCATGACCATTACTCATCTATTTTTTCTAATGTTAATTACCGTGTGCATTCTTTGTGTACTCATTCTCTTTCAGCTATTTTTAGTACTTCCCTATCCTAAAGTCTTTGTATTCCCATTTCTCTTTCATCCGTAGTTGAAGTAATTAAGAAACTGAAATCAGATAATGTTGATAATGATGGTATATCTAGATTTCACCTTTTATTAGATTGCACCCCCCTTATTGACCATATACACCTACTTCTCCAGATGTGTATTTGTGCTTCTAGTGTACCGGAGAGTTTTTTGTGTGGTACTGTTTCTTCAATCTTAAAGAGGGAAAATTCTCCTTTAATTTGCTCTTCTTACCGATCTATTACTGTCTCTTGCACTCTTAGTAAAGTTCTCGAGCAAGTATTATTACCTTTTGTGACTAATGATATGCTTGAGAGACATCACCAGTCTGGATTTAAGCCTGGAGTAGGTTGTCAGCATGCACGTCGTGTTTTATCTTCTTTGCTCCTTGAGAAGTCTTCTAAATAAAAGAGTATATATCTTTGCGCTTTAGATCTATCAAAATCTTTCGATAGTCTATGTCATAGTCAGGTTTTTTTTGCTCTTCATGGTTGCGGTGTCAATCTATCGGTTATAATGATTCTTCGTTACTGGTACTCTAATTCTTTTCTTCGGCTGAAATCGGCACCAGCTTCTATTATTAAAGTGAAAAGAGGTTTAAGGCAAAGGTGGAGTTTTATCTCCGACCTTATTTGAATTATGTATTTCAGGAATTCTAGCAAAGACATCGTCTACCTATCTCTCTGGTTTTTCTGATGTTTCATGTATTTCCTATGCTGATGACCTGCTTCTTATAAACCGTACTAAAACTGGTCTTTCTAACATGGTTTCTCGTGTTGCTAATTCCTTTTCAGGTATAGGCCTTTCTCTTAATGTAGATAAATGTAAATTTCTTTCTTAAACATTTCTTTCTTAACAAAAATTCCAGTACTCCCCTTCGTTGTAGTGGTTTACTATCCCTCTCGTAGATTCTCTTTGATGGCTCGGTATTTCTATTACTAATAGTCTTCCGAGCTTGCGCCAGCGCACAGTCTCCGATATTAATAAGAAAATTCAATTAAGATATGCTAAGATTGTTGCCAATAGAGGTAAATATAATAAACTCGCGTTGGCCAAGCTCTACTGAACTTTTTGTGATCATTCAATAATTCTTTTTGCTTATGGAATTTTTCCCCTTCTTAAGAAAAAAGAGTTGAAAAGAATCCGGACTAGTTATTTTAGATTTTGTAAATTTTTGTTGTTTCTTCCAACTTGGACTAAAAACGGTAATTTATTAACAAATTTCTTGTTCCTGATATTACTGTAAAACTGGAAGCACTACACAGAAAGCTTTCAAATGCCGCTTGTATCTGTTTTCTCCGCACCATCACCTTATCAAGTTTTTCTGTCGTAAGTTATTTTTCCTTTGTTTGTTTGTTTGTTTTTCTCTCTTTGGTTAGTCCATATTTTTTAGTATTGTAAAGAGCGAGTAAAAAAATCAAATAATGATAACAATAATAACAGCTTGGGTCCATATTTCTGTATGCTACTGCTTATTAGATTCTGCAAGCTGTGAGTTTTTTTTTCTCTTCTTCTTTCTCCCCTCATTTTATGTTATTTCTCTTTTGTTTTAGTTTCTT